>JAHHFK020005962.1:0-86621 GCA_024533555.2 Aedes koreicus | reverse complement strand
TTATGAACCCCCAGGTGATCGAAAATTTTGAGAAGCTCCTTGAGTTGAATACTCAAACCCGCTTCATGACCTTGTACCATTTGTACATAACACAGGATGTCAGCCCTTCGCCGAACATTTCCAATCGTGTTTGCTTCTCCGATTTCGACAATTCGGTTCATTTTGATTTATCCATGAAGCAAGAGCTTCATGGAATCCCAGAGCATCATCGTCCTTTGATTGCTCCGGTAATATTTGCTGCAAAGTTTTTCCAAGTTAATTCCACTAAATCGTTCTTCACTGACGGATCTTTGATAGAGGAGTCAGCAGGCTTTGGTATATTTAATGAAATTTATAGCGCCAATCGTAAACTTCAAGCTCCTTGTTCCGTATATGTCGCTGAATTAGCGGCAATACACTTTTCGCTAGAAATGGTTGCCTCATTAACACCGGATCAGTACTTCATTTTCACGGATAGTCTCAGTTCTATAGAGGCTATTCGCTCCTTGAGGCCGTAAAGCACTCCTCATATTTTCTCATGAAAATACAGGAGCTTCTAATTGCTTTATCTTCGCGTTATTTTATCATCACCTTTGTATGGGTCCCATCTCATTGTTCAATTCCGGGCAATGAGAAAGCGGACTCGCTTGCAAAGGTGGGCGCTATGGAAGGCGATATTTGTGATCGACAAATCGCCTTCAACGATTTTTTCCTATTTTTCGTCAACAGTCACTCGTCAGCTGGCAGTATAAATGGAGTAAAGGAGATTTGGGGCGATGGCAACATTCTATCATCCCAAAGGTGTCGAAGAAATCTTGGTTTAAGGGGATGGATGTGGGTCGAGACTTCATTCGTGTCATGTCTCGCCTCATGTCCAATCATTATTCTTTGAACGCTCATTTATACCGGGTTGGGCTGAGCGACAGCAATCTCTGCGAGTGTGGACAAGGCTATCAGGACGCAGATCACGTTATTTGGTCATGTGCAGAGCATCGTGGAGCCAGATCGGAGCTTTATGATTCCCTTCGGGCTCGAGGTAGACAACCCAATATGCCAATTTTAGATATTTTGGCTGTACGTGATTTGGAGTACATGAAACTCATTTATGTGTTTTTGACTAACATTAGCCTTAGATTGTAGTTAGTTTAACCTGTATGTTTACTTTAAGTTTTTTTTATCTGTGTATGTGTGTTTTTTTTTCTTTTTCAAAAAATGTTCAAGTCAAAATAAACCATAAATTGTATAGTTATAAGTTTTTAGATAATTTTGAATTTAAATTTAATGTGTTGTGTAAACCATACCTTAAATTCCCACCCTCTTTCCCATCCGTAAGTTGTAATTCCTATTAACCTAGAGACGGCCGCGAGTAATCGGCTCTATCCTCCTAACTTTAGTTTTAAGATAAATGATGTATATAAATATGAAAATTTGGCTCTGTAAAGTTGATTCGATTGAGCCTGTACAAAAAAAAGTATAATTGAATAGCTCAGTGCGAACTGAATAGCTATTGTTGTGTTATTTTGCTTGGCAGCAGCGTGTGTGTCTGTCTCTCCCCCGTAGAGGGTAGAAACGATAAAATTAAATAGGGTGGTAGGCCCGATTGTTACCACTAGTTATACTAGTTTTTTTTTTCTAATAATTTTTTTTGGCTGCATGGTGTTTGCAACTCTTTTTTTTGTTAGCATTAAATTAAATTGATTGTTGGAGGATTTCTTTTTGTGATTGTGTTTTTTTCTTGTGCATAATTATGACCTCTCCTGAGGTCAAAGTTACCCGCATAAAGCACTACCATCCGTTCTCAAAGGGACCTTGGGTTGTCTTTTTTCGGCCCAAAGATAAACCATTGAAAACTCTCGACATTTCAAGAGAGTTGCTGCGTAAGTATCCTGGTGTCTCTATACATAAAGAGAGGGGGGGTAATAGACTGCGTGTATAAGCGCCAAACTATAAAATAGCTAAGAAGATTGCTGACCACGAAGTATTCAGTATAGAATACTGTATATATGTCCCTTCGCGAGATGTGGAGATCGATGGTGTTGTCTCCGATTCGAAACGAGCTTCTGGATGTTTCAAGAACTCTAAAGTCGCTCGTGAACTTGTAACTATTCTGGATGTAAAACAACTACATTCAGCGTCGTCGCAAGATGGAAAAAAGGTCTATCAACTTTCAGACTCATTTAGGGTGACCTTCGCCGGTTCTGTTCTCTCAAATTCTGTTAAATTAGATGGAACTTTTTTCCCGGTGCGCCTGTATAGACCGAGGGTATATAATTGTACCAACTGCAAAAGACTGGGGCATTCTGCCAGTCATTGCGATAACAAATTCCGTTGCGGCAAATGTGGTGAAAACCACACTGAGGATTCTTGCACACAAGCTGTGCAGAAATGTATTTATTGTGGTGAGAATCCTCACTCTTTGCAGCAGTGCCCAAGGTACAAATGGCAATCCGATAAAGTGCAGCGTTCCATTACTGGACGCTCCAGGCAAACATATGCAGAAATGCTTAAGTCTGCAACAGCCGCTCAAGATGAAAACCAATTTTCGATTTTGTCAGCTGAAGAATCGGACTCTCTGACTTTTCTTATGAAGGTGATTCAACGGTGGTACACGCACCCGGATTCTCGAAAAGGAAAAGTTCTTCTCCGAAAGTGCGCCGTAAGATAACGACGGAGTGCTTTTAGGGATCAAAAAGTTCTACCATTTCTACAAAATTTCTCTACCAGTTCTTTCAGGCGTCGAAATCGTCGCTTGTCAAATAACTGCAAAGAATAAATACCTTTGCATAGCTTCAGTTTACGTTCCTCCTCGAGAACTTCCATTAGCCGCAGTCAACTCTGGAATTAAGTTTCTATTTTACCGTCCCCTGTATTGATTCTGGGTGACATGATTTCCCATAGTACTGGGTGGGGGGACCCTATATGATGACAATAGAGCGGCTATTTTTTACGATTTATGTGACGATTTCAACTTGTCAATTTTGAACACTGGTGAAGCTCAAGAAAGCAGACTCGACCTATCTTTCTGTTCAAGATCGCTTTCATTGCACTTTCGGTGGAAAGTCCTCAATGATGATCATGGTAACGATCACTTACCGATTATAATTTCAATTAAGTATGGCCCTCAACCTTCAGAACCATCTCGAGTTCCGTTCGACCTTACAAGGAACATCGATTTGCAAAAATATGCAACGGCGGTAACAATCGGTACTGAATCCGTCGATACACCTCCACCGTTGGAAGAATATCGATTCCTTGAAGTGCTCATTTGAAGCACAAAAAAGAAAAGTTCCATGAGCACCTTCAAAAGGAGACCAGCCACACCTGGCTGGGACGATGAATGCACAAAATTGTATTTACAAAAATCTGATGCTTTCGTAGACACATGACTTCCATTTACTTAGAGGAGTATTCAAAGCTTGAAACACAGCTCAAACAACTTGTCGAAGCAAAAAAAAAAAGTGATTATTGGCGAGAAACTCTCAATGACCACCTTGTGGCTCACAACATGCGTAACCGCTCATCTACTAATGAGAGTGATGACTACTCCAACCGATGGATATTCGGTTTCGCGAAAAAGGTCTGTCCAGATTCTGTTCCAGCAAAACATATTTATCGAGAAACGTCTCCAAGTGGCGGCTCTCTGGACAGACCGTTCACAATGCAGGAATTCTCTATGGCTCTTCTTTCATCAAATAACTCCTCACCCGGATGCGATATGATAAAATTCAATCTGCTGAAAAATCTCCCAGATATCGCAAAAAGACGCTTGCTGGACTTGTATAATTCCTTACTTCGAAACAACATTTTACTGCCTGAGTGGAGACAAGACAAAGTGATAGCTATTCAAAAACCCGATAAACCAGCGTCAAATCATAATTCATACCGTCTGATTGCTATGCTTTCGTGCATTAGGAAATTGTTGGAGAAAATGATCCTTCGAAGGCTCGTTCACTGAGTCGAATCGAATAACTTGCTATCAAATACACAGTTTGGGTTCCGTAAGAGCAAAGGAACAAATGGTTGTCTAGCGCTGCTTTCCTCAGATATTCAACTGGCCTTTGCGCACAAGGAGCAACTAGCTTCAGTATTCCTGGACATTAAAGGGGCTTTTGATTCAGTTTCATTGAAATCCTGTCAGAAAATCTGCAGAGATGTGGACATCCCGGAATTATAAATAATTGTTTGTACAATTTGTTGTCAGAAAAGCAAATAAACTTTTCAGTTGGACAACTGACAACTTCCAGAACTAGTTACATGGGTCTGCTCATGCCTCAGCCCCCTTATTTATAACTTTTACCTCAAAGATATTGACCATTGTTTGGCAGAACAATGCACGCTAAGACAACTTGCTGACGACAGTGTGGTTTCTTTAAAAGGCTCACATGCCGTAAACTTGCAAGGACCATTGCAAAATTCCCTAGATAACCTATCTTCTTGGGCTAGCAATCTAGGGATCGAATTCTCACCGCAAAAAATGAACTGGTAGTGTTTACTCGAAAGCGGTACCCAGCCCAATTGCAGCTTAATCTTTTGGGAAG
Source organism: Aedes koreicus (assembly GCA_024533555.2). NCBI lineage: Eukaryota > Metazoa > Arthropoda > Insecta > Diptera > Culicidae > Aedes > Aedes koreicus. The sequence continues at coordinate 82,104 of JAHHFK020005962.1, read as the reverse complement.
AAACATTACCCAATCATTATCTTTTAAATACCTTGGGGTCTGGTTTGATTCCAAGTACACTTGGAATGCCCACATTACGTATTTGAAGCAAAAATGCCAAAAAAGGATCACCTTTCTTCGTTCAATGTTTGGCACATGGTGGGGTGCTCATCCGGGAGACCTCTTAACTCTTTATAAAACAACTATTGTCTCTTTTCTAGAGTATGGCTCTTTTTGCTTTCTCCCGGCAAGAAAAAGTCACCTTATAAAATTGAAACGAATTCAATATCGCTGTCTGCGTATTGCTCTTGGCTGTATGTACTCAACGCGTAAAATGAGTCTAGAAGTTCTGGCAGGAGTAAAACCCCCCCCCCAAAATAAAAAAAAAAAAAATTTTTTAAAAAAAAAAAAAAAAAAAAGAACACCCACCAACCAAATTTAAAAAAATACCCACCACCCCATACTCCGTTTTTTTCCTCCCCCCCCCCCCCCCCCCCCCCCCCCCCCCCCCCCCCTCATTCATTCCCCAAAAAAACCCCCCCCCACCCCCCAACCTCTTTTTTTTTTTTTCCCCCTTTTCAAAAACCCCAACACCCCAATTCAAAAAAAAAAGTTTTTCACTGATGGGTCTCGCCTCAATGGATCCACTGGCTTCGGTGTCTTCAATGAAAACTCTAGCGCCTTCCACAAACTTCAGGAACCTTGTTCTGTATATGTTGGCAAACGTACTTTTGCATATAAAAAGTAATAAACGATCCATAAAAAATTGAAAATCGTGCCACGAAAAACGCATTTTTGACCCATAAGACTCTGGTGAATATCCATAAAAAAATTGAAATGATCCATAAAACACAGCACTGTGATCCATACTTTATAACAAATTTAGCAATAAAATATCAAAAATGTACCGTTTTATATCTAGGGCATGGTCGTTAAAAGTGTACGGATTACCCATAAACATATTGCAAATTATCCATAAAAGGTTCAATAACTTTCTTTAAACTTGTAAAATTGATCCATAGAATGTAACCTTTGTGCAATAAAATATATTCGCATGTTCCATAAATTATTTGAAATTTTCCATAAATAAATTGCCAATGATCCATAGAATGATGAATAATGAACCATAAGCTTATAATAATAATACATAGTAAATCAGTTTTGTTCGCTAAACCATATGGTATGATCCATAAATTATGCCTGCATTTTTCCAGGTTGGGGCACTTTTTTTAAATTTTGATCCTCAAAGATTGTAAAATTGATCTCCAACTGCGTTACTACTCAAGTTTAGTTACATGTCCGTTCTTTCAGGTATCCGGATACACTATTACTGCTAAAGAAGGATTGCGGAGTTTTTGCGTAGCCGTGTTGAGGATTGAAGAACTAAACGGTCGATGTTTCTGACATCCGAAGTGTTAACATAGCGTAGATTAGATTCCAGGCAAACGGCTGATTCAAGCAGTTGCCCGGTATAATGCAAACAAAGGATGTTTTTTTTAGTTTGGTCCGACGAGCGATAGCGAGTTACACAGCAAGCGTCTGCCCGGCATTATTTAAATCAAATTTTCTAAAACGACAGTTTAATCAAGTCATAAATTTGACCTGAAGTTCTTCATGTGCAGGAGAGCTCTTTTCCAAATTTCTTGACAAACATGTGTCGCAGTTGCGGGGAGATCAAATTATGTTAAGTTCACAAAGTTGGTTTGTTATGAATCATTTTTTGAAGACTATGATTTGTTATACAAACTATTAGGGGTCCCTGGCAATTTATTTATGGAACATTTACAATAATTAATAGATGATACGCACATATGTTACATTCTGTGGATCAATTTTGCAAGTTTAAGGAAAAATATTGAACCTTTTAAGTATCATTTGCAATGTGTTAATGGGAAATCTGAAAAATTTTATATATTCTTCCCTTGATATAAAACGGTTAATTTTCGATATTCTATTGCTTAATTTTGTTAAAAGTATGGATCAAACTGATGAATTTTACGGATCATTTCTATTTTTTTTTTTTTGTGCGTTTTCACCAGAGTCTTATGGGTCAAGAATGCGTTTTTTATAGAACGATTTTCAATTTTTCATGGATCATTTCTTCAGTTTTAAAGGTGCAAAAATAGAGCTGCCGTAGTTCTTTACGTGCACGAGTGCTCTTTACCAAATTTATTGGGAAACAAATGTCACAGTTGCGGTCGTAAAAGAACGTGAGATCGCAAAAGTAAGTCAGCTTTCTGAAAATTAAAAATCTTCTCCAAAGCGATCCTTCTTTTACAGCAATATTTAAGCCTCATATATAAAGGAACGGACATTTTAATAAATTTGAGTAGTAGCGCAGTCAAGGATCGATTTTCCCGTAGTTAAATTTAAAAAAATTTAAACCCAAAATTGGAATATTTCCGGCATAATTAATGGATCATTTATATTATTATAAATGCACAACATTGATTCGCTATGGACCATATTTAGAAGTTTATGGTTCATTTTCAAACCTATTATGGATCATTGGCGATTTATTTATGGAATATTTTCAATAATTTATTGATCATGTGCATATATTTTAGTTCACAAACGTTATATTCTAAGGATCAATTTTACAATTTTAAGGAGTTATATTGAACCTTTAATGGAACATTTGCAATATGTTTATGGGTAATCCGTACACTTTTATCGATCATCCCCTTGATATATAACGGTACATTTTTGACATTTTATTGCTAAAATTTATGTAAAGTATGGATCACATTGCTGTATTTTATGGATCATTTTAATTTTGTTATGGATTTTCATCAGAGCTTTATGGGTAAGAAATACGTTTTTTATGGAACGAATTTCAATTTTTCATGGATCATTCCTTCAGTTTAAAGGTGCAAACTTAGGGCTGCCGTATATGACACCCCCCCCCCAAAAAAAAAAAAAAAAAAGAAAAAAAAAAAAAAAAAAAAAAAAAACCCACACACCCACCACCCACAAAAAAAAAGAGACCACCCACGCAAGGGGGCCCCCAAGAGGAAAAAAAAAAAAAAATACACAAAAAAATTACAATTAAAACAACGAAAACCCTTCCAAGTTGGCAAACCGATTGGGACACCGGAAATCTAGGGCAGCTGTTACATTCCATCATTCCTATTGTTTCTGAATAGACAAGGTAAAAATAATATTAACACAATTAGATATAAATTATAGGATATAAGGTTGAAATGTTAATTACCTAGCAGGAGCACCTAGATTAATATATGAATGTAAAATAATGTAAAATTTGGAATAAATAAAGAGTGAAATAAAAAACAAAAAATCCTATTGTTTCAACGAGGGCGTGGTTTAAGCACCTGCCGTTATTTCATCCGTGTGATGAGTAGACTTTTATCTAACCATTACCAGTTAGATCGAATTAACCTCGTGGACAGCAATCTTTGCCGGTGTGGAAACGGTTATGATGACATCGATCACGCAGAGGCCCAAAGAAGACAACCTTATGTTTCTATGACAGATGTGTTGGGATCTCGCGATCTGTGTTATATGCAATCGATGTATGTGTTTCTCCAAATGTCTAGTATAAGAGTTTAATCTGCTTGTTTTTTTTATTTATTTATTTGTTTGTTTTGTTCCGATATCTGAGGAGTCTCATCGTCGCCCAATGGTAACCACAACCGGCCGAACACAAAAAGGGAGCCCAGACCATACCGCGCATCGTTAAAGTGCTGGCGACAACTATCTGATGAGACTGCAACATCCTATTTCTAAGTTCCTCTGTCCAATCCATCCCAAAAAAATGTCAACCCTTTTAACCTCGGGTAAACCGCGAGTAAACGGCCCAAGTCATACTAACGCTAGTATTAAGTCATTCATTAAATCAAAAAATAATGAATTATCGGCGCCGTAAACCTAACGCAATTGAGCCTGCCAAATTAATGAACTAGTTAAAAAAAACTTATGTATGAGAATCTCAGACCCCCTTCGCCCCTCGTAGACTTTTCTCCATACATTTTTGTGAAATTTTGTAAGGAGCGTAGACTTTGGTCAGACCCCCTCCCTCTTCCCCCAGAAAAAAAATAATACTATCCTCCCTCTTCCCCCAGAAAAACCAACGGTTTATGAATAGTCCCAAAGAGCCTACACATCTTGGGCCATTGCATGCTGTTCTCATATTACTGCAGCGCATCTAAACTGGAATAAGAAATAAGAATCCTGAAGTCATATTGTGTGACATTGGGCTCTGATGATTTTTTCTCAACTGGGCCCGCTATCACGACATATTGTCTACGCACCTACCATTGGGCTTCTATGCAGGCGATACATACATTGTTCAAGCAATTAAAAATGATGTTTTGAATCACTGCTCAACTTTGCTCTGACACAATATTTTTGCTTTTCCTGTACATTTTACTTTACGTATCTAAGTCTAAGAAAATTATTAATTTTAACACTCACCAGGATTCAAGATTTCACGATTCAAGAATCTTTAACCAGAGTTTTGATTTACTTCCTTTATAATGGATCGATGAAATTTCTCTCCTGTGATTTGATGTCGCGTTGTATTATCCGTATATTATTTTGGTCCTCAAAGCAATATTGGAGCTATGACTCTTTTTCCCGATTCGCGTTTATCAAAACTTTTAGCATTCCTTGCTCTCTCATACTAAAATAACGAAAGATAAAGTTGAAGCTCATAAAAAATAAAATGTGCATTGAAAATCAGCTAATAAAATTGTACCTGTTTGATTTGTCCTATAATCCAAATTCACTAATCCATTCATTAGCTTGGAAGATGTCACACTTGATATTTTGATGTGTGCATTTGAATTAGATAAATCTAAATCAACCTAATAAAAAACTTATTTCCGTGAGTGATTCCCAACGAGGTGCAACAACATTACCACATAATATCATTCTTGACACATTTTCATCATGTTAACTTTCTGTATGAGTTTTTTTTTTCCAGCAGCTCACCACCTCAGAGGAACTGCGATTACGATAAAACTATCCCCACATATTTTTTCCATTTAAACATTTTTGATTCATTACACATCGTGCAAGTTGATTATCGTTTGTCTAAGCGAAGCTTTTAAGATTGAACTTTTTTTATAACAGAGTTTTGATTCGGTATCATGTACGGAGTTATTTCAACACCACGACTGTTTTACGGCAGCGCTGTTATCCTGACGGTAGATGAAGATATACTAATAGATAAGAATGTATTGCGAAAAGTGGTACAGTTTAGTAGTGTCGCAGGATAACGCGAGAACATTTTTAAAAGCGTGAGAGAATTTTGTCAAACACGAAAGCTAATGTTGGAATGCAATGGTTCAATTTTGAATTAAAATGAGATTACATCTTTGTCTTCGGGTTATAAATAAAACTATACCTTAACGAGTTATTTAGACATTTGTAAGACATTTCACATTAATTGAACTTTAACAACAAGTTAGTATTTATTTTGTACCCATCATGACAATGATCCGAATATCTTTCGAAAGAGAAGCGAAGGGAAGCAAAATTAGCTCTCTCCGCCGAAAATCGTCAAGTACATTTGAATAACTCTGAAACCTTTTCAAACGGATATATTTGTTTTGTAAAAACTAATTCAAATTTTGATTTTGTCAAAAAAAATGTATGATTCCACAAAAAAAACTAGCTCCAACATCAAGATGGAAAATGTTTCTTTAATATAGTTTCTCACACAAAAGTTACGTTCTTTCAAAAATGTTGCTACGAAACAACTACTGAAAAGATTTATTCTTCGTTTTTGATCAATTATTTTCACAAAATCTTACAAATGTTGGGCTCTACATAGCATGCATATAACTGAGTTAACTGCATATGGTTCAGATTTATCGCTGAGAAGCAGTTTTTTTTTATTTGTTCAATGTCATCGGTTTAAGCCTCTACACTGCCACAGCGTGATGCTATTTTACCTCACCATCCGCAGATTCTCATGTTTAGGGCAATAGAAGGTAGTGCGCAGAATCCTATCGAGAATTTCTCCGTTTTTATACTACTTCTCTTTTGTATCAATCTGTACATGATGATGCTCACAAAGCGGCACTTCTGTATCGTCCTTCGTGCTACCGAGCATAAAATGTATGCGTGGTATATTTTTCACTTTTAATATAAATTTGCTAGGATATGGCGCCATTGCCAGTTGACACGTCTATTATTTATGCATTGGTTCAACATGCTTTACTTTTTTTCTCTCACTTGGTTCTCTTTCAAAGTTTTGTACAAAAAAAAAAATACCTACGATGGGAATATTTGTTCATACGGCACAGAAGAAATTGTAAGCTGAAAGTTCTTTACTACCAATTAACTCAAGTTTAGACCAATTTTTCTCAGGATATGTGTACTATCCCACCGGACTTTTTCGATCAGATACAATCAAAATCAATACAAGCTTCCCGGTGAGATATGATGTGGGTGTAGTGAACCAGTGGTGTGAATCATAATTAATTATATAATTAATTATGGTCCATACTGTTGATTCGGCATAGTTGCCACACAACCTTATCCATGATCAATTAAACCACGTTCACACTTTGTGAGTCGCCAAAACTGCATTCTTACCATTGGTATGAATCGGTCCAAATTCAAAGCGTTTCTGTAAGATAAAAAAAAAAAGGAAATTGGATAAAAATTTTAAAATTTTATAAAAGATGCCCGCGAATCCCCCTAATATTAACACAAAAAAAAACCCCCCCCCCCCCACCCCCTTTTTTAAACTCTCTCCGTTCCCCCCACCAACCTCCTAAACCCCCTCCGACGACCAACACCCCCCCCCCCCCCGGGCCTGGCTAGCTACCAGATGGCGCCACTAATAAAATATCCATGAGATTTTCCGAATGAACCAACCTTCAAAAGATTACTGTCAAAATTTCATGACGTTTGGTTTATTATTTATCGAGTTACAGTGGTTTAACTGACGCTACTTTTGTGATTCTTAAAAACGATGGATGCAAAGCAATTTCGTGTGTTGATGGGTATGTGTCCCTTGACTCAGCCTAATATGCAGCGATCGATTACATTTTTTATTATAACTCATGAGGTATTTGAGCTGGAAGCGATATTTAACTAGTTGAACACTTGCTTAGAGAAGTGTAATAAGCTATTTGGTAGTATGTATCTCGAAAAGTAACACAACTCATTTTATAAAGTCACAAACTTTCGAGGGATATTGATGTAATGTCGGTCTAAGAGCACCAAATTGGGTCTATTCATGGATGCAACTTCGTCCCATTCGATAGATTTGCTTCTAAATGCAGTCGTCGTATGGTTAGTTTTCTGATTTTCTGATTAAAAGCGTTGCCAGCTGTATTCGCTCTAACCCACCACAAAATTTCACAAAACAAACTATAATAAAACTGCTTAGAAACACTTAAGTGATTTCCACATATGGTTTATCAATCATTCGATAGTCAAATAGTGTTCCACTGTTTTGTGTTAAGGTATGAGTCATTTGAAAAACATACAGCCGAAACTCAGACATTTTTATTGTAAATTTAACCAATAACAACATTTTTAATACACTTTTCATGCAACAGGCCATGGTTGGGAACATAGAAAAAAATATGTTTCTTACATTAAGTCTACGGGTTTCTTGTTAAATCATTGTTATTTTACCTAAGTGAACAGTTAGTTTATGACGCGTGATTATTTTCTGTACATCTTTGCTGCATAACTCGGTTTATAGGTACAATTTAGCTAAATTTAGATCATTCGAAGATCGTGTACATAATCTGTTCAGCTTGATCAGTGAAGTCATGATTTCTAAAAAGCTAAAGGAATTGAAAGTTACGCGTAAGTGAACAACTATAAATTGATTAATAATGTCTCAATTGCTTCGGGTGCAATCAGTCAGCCTGATAGCAACATGATTTTCTTGATTATCGCTGAATTAATGACATATTTGGTACATAGGCCGAATGAAGGAGCTAGGCTAATATTACATCCCGTTACCCTACCATTGTTTTAAAGACCATGCCCCCCCCCCCCCCGCGCTGCGGTGTGCTGTCCCTGCTCCCCCCCCCCCCGCCCCCCCCCCCACCCCTGGCTTTTTTTTTTTCACCTCGTGCCGACCCCGCCCCCGCAGCCGGAACGCCCTTGTCTCCCAAATGAGGCAGGCATTCCGGAAAATATTGATTAAAAAAAAACCCCCCCCGAACCCCCCCCCACCCACCCACTTCCTCCCCCCCTCCAGACATATTCCGAAAATATTGAAAAAAACCCTGAAAATCATCATGGGCAATCGCAAAATAAAGTTGCAAGAGATAGCTGACACTCTGAAGGTATCAAAAGGTAATATTTACACCATCATACACGAACATTTGGGTATGACAAAGCTGTTTTCCAAATAGGTGCCGCGTTTGCTCATACCAGAACAAAAACAACAACGATTCGATGATTCAAAGAGCTGTTTGGAGATGTTCACGCGAAATAAGAAGGAGTTTTTGCGTCGATACATCACAATGGATGAAACATGGATTCACCACTTCACTCCGGAATCAAATCGGCAGTCTGCTGAGTGGCGTGCAGACGGAGAAAGCCGTCCAAAGCGTCCAAAGACTCAAACATCGGCTGGGAAGGTAATGGGCTCTGTATTTTGGGATGCGCATGGAATTTTATTCATTGACTACTTGGAACATGCAAAAACAACAAACAGCGACTATTATATCGGTTTGTTGGATCGTTTGAAGGCCGAAATCGCCCAAAGAAGGCCTCATTTGAAGAAGAAAAAGGTGCTCTTTCACCAAAACAATGTACCGTGTCACAAGTCAATAAAAACAGCCACAAAAATGGTCGAATTGGGTTTCGAATTGCTGCCGCACCCACCGTATTCTCCAGATCTGGCACGATGAAAAATTGCTGAAACTGAAGCATATTTTGAAGGTCTCGATAAATCATTCTACACCGGTGGTATCGAAAAGCTAGAGAAACGTTTGAATGATTGTATCACTCTAAAAGGAGATTATATTGATGAATAAAAGTGAATTTTGGCAAAAAAAATGTTGTTTTCCTACTTAGGCCCAACACTTATTGACCGAAAATTCATCAGTGTAATGTGATACAATTGACCGGTTTTCAATTTTCTCGATTATTAAGCTACCATAATCTCTTGAGTTAAGTTGAACAGATTTTCTGCAGCATCTTAGCATAGCATAGGATAGAACATGTTCACAAAGCGTGGGGAGAGTCACCGAGATAAGCCTATCCATTTCCACTCAACATCTCGCCAAAATTGTTAAGTGTCGTAGAACCACTTCTTTCTGCGGACCTGGCCACGTCCTTACAACGGTTTGAAAAATTTAAAATTGCCTTGACATCTATTGCCGACAGTGCTGGAAACCCAAGCAACCTACATAGACGTTCAAGAGATAAAAAGTTGGCGAGTTTCAAAATTTTATTTGTTGAATGATTATATAATAATGATTCTTACACAGGAAGGATCATAAAAAAAAAATTATTCACTACTTTTAATTTACATTCAATCACTAACTCGTTATTCTAGAAATCTAACAACAACTGAATGCTCGATACGCGATCAAAGCCTATTTAAAACCTAAATCTGCTAATCCTGCAATATGCTCAACGGTTCGGTCGGTCACTTCCAATCTTGCTGACAATGCGTCTCGGTGGTCGTTGATATCGGTGGCGTGTTTGCTGGTATGGACGGTGGTGCGATATTCGTATGTACTATGGACTTTAGTACTCAGCATAATGGAGTCATCTGGCGTATAACTCCTCCGGGGGGTAAAGAAGCGTGTCCTCTCGCTTTCGAACTTCCTTCAATTGACGGTTCTTCCTTTGATGTTGATTTTTTAGCTTTTGACTTCCGTGCATTCCTGATTAATATGGTTTGGAAGATCTGACTGAAATAGAGAATAGCAAACAGGACTATGGTTAACATAATGATGGTGGAGAACGTGACTCCACCCAGTAAGGCCTGTACTCGAAAAAAATTCACCATTTTTATCCGTGTGTAACTTTTTTGTCCGTGGATAAAAATTGATGAAAATCTGGGTATAACTAGTTTGAAGTGAATTGTTTACATGCGCAACAATCGGTTCAGTGGTTATTGAGATATCATCGAAACAAGAAGAAAATCACCGGAGAATTTTGCGCGCCGTCATGGAAAATCCGACTGCGACCATGAGTTGTTCGGGAGACAGACGACAGTCCTGTGAAGGCCCGGAAGGTGTTGGATTATTTCAAGTGTAATCCGAACCTTTTGATTCGCGACGCGGCTCTGAAGGCAAAGTGTTCCGCTTGGTTCGTTCAGCAAACCATGAAACGAGCTGGGCTTCGTGTATTCAAGGTCTGCAAGGCTCCGAACCTGCGTGATCAACAAAACACGGCGGCCAAATCCCGCGCAAGGAAGCTGTATCGAGAGTGGTTAACGAAACCGATGTATGTGGTTATGGATGACGAAACCTACCTCAAGGCAAACGCAAAGCAGATACCGGGGCTGGAGTTCTACATTGCCAAATCACGGTTTGATATTCCGGACGACATAAGGAAGAAGAAAGTGGACAAATTCGCCAAAAAATACTTGCTCTGGCAGGCCATATGCCAATGCGGTAAACTGAGTAAACCGTACATCACAACGGGTACCATCAACAGCGAAATTTACCGCACCGAGTGCCTCCAGAAGCGTCTTTTGCCCTTCCTGCGGTCCCACGGAGGCGAGTCATTATTTTGGCCGGACCTGGTATCATGCCATTACGCGCGATCGACGTTGGATTGGTACAGAGACAATTACGTTGTTTTTGTACCAAAAACCACCAACCCCCCAAATTCACCAGAGATTCGTCCGGTGGAAAGATTTTGGGCCATAATGAAGGCCAAAGTTTGAAAATCGTCCAAGGTGTTTAAGAACGAGCTGGAGTTGAAGAAGGAATGGATGAAAGTGACCAAAAAGGTCGGCTCCACCATTGCACAAAATGTAATGAGGGGTCTTAAGAGAAAGGTGCGGGCTTTCAGCGATGGAAAGGAAATTGAATAAAGTTATTATGCCGAAACATAATCCATATCTATTAGTTTATTTTCTGAAAGTTTCAAGAAAATCCAACTTAAAATAAATTTTTGGCGAACACTTTTGTCTGGTGCATTTTTTTCGAGTACAGGCCTTCGGCGTCAGTTCCAAATGTTGTTTCTAGACTGTTCAAGGTAAATATGTTGGATGTGTTTCCTGTTCATCAGACTCCTGTTGTCCAGAGATGCCAAATCGTCTTCCTTAAGTAGGTGGTTGAATTTGATGTTGTATGTTGCTCCATGAAAAAGTGATGTCTTCATGGTAGTTTCCTTGGATGTGAATGTCTGGTTCATGAATTATATGCTGCAGTTAGATAAGGTATTCAAGAGGTTTCCCTGCATGGTTCGGTTATCTGGGCCGCAGTTTGATGACATAATGTGTCCTTTGGCGTTGTTGATTAGAATTCAACAATAACATTCTGCAATAAAGTCTACTGAGGTAGAATAATCGGGTTGCGTTATGCAGTGACTTGATGAGCCCATGATTATTGGGTGTATGCAATCGTCCGAAAATTTAGTAATAAATGAGCTACTCTGGAGTACAAATTCGGTTGAGTATTACTGTAAAGTGTGGCTTTGTGCTTCACTAGATATGGTGGACAACTTTTAATGGTTGTGTTGTTATTGTTTAGTGGAAATAGTTGAATTACCTTCGATTGTTCTTTTTGTAGTTCTAGGATTCGTAAAATGAAGAGTAATGTTTCCTTGTTGACTGCTATTTTGGGGGTGCCGTATGTGATGGCTTCGTCGGGTAATCCAATCTTGACACCTTGATCTTCTAAGATGGTTTTAATCATTGTAACTTCTCGAAATGAAAGGATTTTTGCACTGGTTATAGATGCTTTGGATAACGAAATGGCTTCTCGAATTTCTTCCACAATTTTGTTAATTGTGTCGATATTAATGATCGTTGTAAGGGTATCGATTTCGTTTAGAATTAGTTCGTTGGTTTGCCTGTTCTCTATGAGTCTTCTCATCTCGTGTGTGAGGTTTTTAATCCTCAGTCCTAATTGTTGGTTAACTTTGTACTGTACGTTATTGCTTTCTATGGGGTCATTCATAGTGTTGTTGATGATGTGAAGGTCTCCCGCATCGGGGCTACCACCGATCCATTTCCAAGTAGATCCAATAATGTTGAAACTCCTTCTACAGCGAAACTGTTGTGGTTTAATTTGGTTAACATTAGAGTATAAATTTTTGATTTTGTGTTTTACAATATTTGAAAGCGAGTTATTAATTTTACTGTATACAGAAATTGTTTCCAAATTTATGGTTGCGTCTACATCAGTAATATTAATTTCATGGATTATACGGAAATCTCCTACTTGTATTTTGCACGAGTGGCTGTTTAGTACTAGTATGGGTTGATCATTTAAAATAAGGATGTGCAATTCTTGACCGTAGCTAGAATTAACTATGTAGTATATTAGAGATAATAAGTATAAAAATTTCCTTTTTCTTGAGATTCGATTATTGGAACTTTCCTATCTAACGAATTCCTTGAGTTAGTGGTTTCCTATGCTATTTACTAAAATTTTCGTTTTCTTGTGTTTTTTTTATAACTGAAAAGAGAAAGTAAGTGTCTGTCGGTGGGTGTGCGTCTTTTAGTGTCTCCGTTAACGTCTGTCATTCATCTTTTGTGGTAGATTTCAAAAACGAGAGAAAAAACTTTCGGGGTGATTTTGTTTTTTTTTGTGAAATGGGGTTTTCTGTAACTAGAAAAGAGGAAGTGAAGGTTAAACTCTAAACCTTCACTTCCTCTTTTTATCTTCCTTTTTTATTCCACTGCAGTTGTAAAAAAATAACCTGAAATGAGAAAAAAAAATGATAAGAGTATAATTTGAATTTTATTTCCTCAATCGTTTGACTTTAGTATTATTTCGTTTCACGTTCCTGTGTATGATAAAAGTTTTATTGTTATTTTCTTTGCCTTTTGTAGCGGCGAATCGGGGGTCTATTTTCTTACTAGTAGTTTTTTTTTTATATAGACATCGTTGTCAACTTCGATCGCTGGTGGATTCTCCTTGATGTCGTTATGTTTTTGCATATTTTTCTTAGCTTTATTGAGGTATACTGTAACTTTGTCAAAGAGGTTTTGTGCTGCTTCTGAAATTTCTTCCGGACTTACTATATTTCTTTGATTGAATACTATCTCGTTTGGTGTGTATGAGGTAGCTGAATGAACTGATTCATTGTAAAGTGCGGTAATTATATTTATTATTTCTGGAGAGGATAGTTCTGAATATTTGTGTTTATTTGTATTGAAAAGTTCTATCATCGTACTATGGTTTTTTTTTTCAATCTGATCGTTAGATTCGGAAGAAGAGGCGAATTCTATTGGGATTCCTAGGTTAGGGATTCCCAGGTTCCTAGGGTTTCTACTTTGAGTTGGATACTAGTAAATGATGCTTCGTGATCGCATACTATCTTTCGGGGGTTTCCAAAGTTTGCAAAGTATGTAGTTAAAGCATTTTGTATGTCTACTGTGTTTCTAGTTTCGATTCTTATTAGTTGGAGGTGTTTAGAAAATGAACATATGAGGGATAGATAATAATTTTTGTCCATTCCGAAGATGTCCATATAAACTCTTTGGAATGGCGATTTTTCGATTGGTCGCGCCGAAATCTTAATATTGCTTAATTTCGCTCGTATTTATGTTGGAAGCATATTTTACATGAATTGTTGTAACTTTTTATCTTTTTTTATGAACGTTTCAGTTGTTTTTCAACTTCTTGTATACCGCGGTGGGCTCCATCATGTTCTTTTTTAATTAGCATATCTTGTCTGTTCTTTCCCCCGGTTCGTCACCGAGTGCAGTCGCATTTTCTACGACCTCCGTATTTAATTTTTACAATATTTTTTTACGCCGCGCGCAAGACCCGAAAAAGTTAAGGTCATCATTATGAATTGCAGTGTTACGTCGTGCAATATCAGTAACGATCGCTTCATGTGGAAGTGTGAATTTTGTGACAAATGTTATTACGCGGCTTGCATAGGCGTTCAACGGCATCAGGAGCAGTTATTATCATTGTATATGATACCTCTGTGTTCCAATTGTCAACATCATCTAAAAACAGGAATCGACACACGCAAGGTGCTTTGTCAGCAGGAGCGGATTATGGATTCAATTAAATCTCAAACGGATGCCAATCTTCAAGTAGCTGCTGACCTCAAAGCGCTCAAAAAGCTTAGTACAATAGACGTGTTGTTTGATAATATTGAGGTCCAGCTTAAAGAATCGGTGACGTATGCAAACGAAAATACATCGTCGTCAGTTGAAAACGCTGTGTCGTCAATATCGCGCGATTTCGAGAATAACTCGGTCAATAAGTCCGATGAGCTTGTGGCAATAAAAAACGATTTGACGTCGCTGTTAAATATTTCAATGGAAACCACGAGAAATCACATTACGGAGTACGTGAAAGACCTTACGAATGATTTGACCAGAGAACTGAAAAAAATCTGCAACGAAGTCCAAACCTTGAGCGGCGTAACCATGGACATGGCCGCTCATTGTAATCAACACACTGCTAACGCATCTGTTCAAACGCGTGATGCTTTGAATGAAGTAAAAAATATAGCCATTACAGTTGGTGATATTTTTAATGAAGTAAACCCGCTTGCTAGTGCAATTAACACTTTGGACAGCAATATTAGCGCTGATCGATTGACACCAGCGGTGTCACCCCCTAGCCTTATGAACGAATTGAATACAGCTAACGCTGGCGCGCAGGTAGAAAATGAACTCCAAGAAGGATGGCGCACACTAGGGTCGAAAAGAATTTGGCGCCCGAACTGGAACGAATATGATCTACGAAAGCAACGTCATGTTCAGCAGCAGAAGGCCAGAGATAAGGCAATAAAGCGAAGGAAAGCTCATAATAAACAATGGAACAGGAGCACCAATGGATCCAACAGACATCATCATCAACAAGGATTAACGGGGCGACGGCAAACTAGTTCCAGAAGTAATATCAACAACAACACCTGCAACAGCAGCAGCAATATCACAAATTACACAAATCATATCGGTCATCAAAATAGTCACCCAGCAGTTCTTCCAATGGATAGGGATCTACTTGCAGCAGCAAAGGTGGCATTTTCCAGGCCCCCTTCGGTAGAAACCCCGCGTTGGATCGGATTTCGACGTGGTGAGACATTAAACCCATACCCGGTTGATCATCAACTACCGCAACCGCATCCAGGCCCATTTACCCCACCGCCTCCAGGAAACCGTTTAACATCGTGCGAAGCGTGTGCACATAGACATTCGTTTTTTCGTCCAAATTAACGCTCTCTGCAGAGGAAGTATCCGACGATTTTATGGATTTGACGAGCTCTCAACATGAGGAAGGAGAGGTAATTAGTTTAAATTATTTAGATCGGTCACAGACATTGCAGCATGCTAATAACATTAAAAGTAAAGAGTTACTAGTGTATTGCCAGAACTTTAACAGGATGAAAAGTGCCGTTAAAGTTAATGAAATTTATAAGCAATTGGCAGCATGTAGCTTTCCTGTGATTTTAGGAACAGAAACGAGTTGGGACATTAGCGTTAACAATGAAGAAGTTTTCGGTGATCGTTTTAATGTTTTTAGGGATGATCGCGATAAATTTTTATCCAACAAAAAATGTGGTGGAGGTGTTCTTATAGCAGTTAGTGTTGATTATGATTGCGAACAAATTGAATCTTGCAAATGTAAAGAATTTGACCATGTTTGGGTCAAATGTCTTGTTGGAGAACAAGTTCATATTTTTGTAGCAGTATATTTTCCTCCAGAATATGCGAGAAAAGATTCTTTTGAACTATTTTTTAGTATTGCCGGTAGTATAATTTCAAAGTTTGAGCCCGAAACAAATGTTCACATTTACGGTGATTTTAACCAGAGGGCAGCCAATTTTATTATTGACAATGAAAATGAGTCCCTTTTGATACCGATTGCAGGGGAAAATGAAACGCTCCGTACTCTATTTGACAAAAGTTCTGAAATCGGGCTCAATCAAGTAAATCACGTGAAAAATCAGAACAATTGCTACTTAGATTTGATGTTCACTAATATGACCGAAGACTTTTGTGTATCAGAGTCACCTACTCCTCTTTGGAAAAATGAAGTGTTCCACACTGCAATCGAATACTCCATATTCGTGCACGACAAAACCACATTGATGGATAATAATTTGTCCGAACCATACTATGATTTCAGTAGAGCTAATTATGTACTTATCAAAGAAAAAATTGAATTGTATTGACTGGCAAACTTTATTACGTGATCATGATGTAGGTCAAGCAGTGGATGCGTTCTACCAAATTGTGTATGATATTTTAGAACAAGCAGTGCCTATGAAACAAAAGAGAAAATCTAGTCTCAAATCCCCAGTATGGTATAATAGACTGGTTACTAATCTCAAAAATAGGAAACAAAAAGCTCATAAAGCATACAAAAGAAATAAAACTGATGAAAACCTTTCGATTTATCTGGCCATATGCGATCAACTGAGTTTAGAATTAAAAAATGCATATGAAGAGCATAACACCCGGGTTGAGAATAATATTAAGTCAGACCCTAAATCTTTTTTTAGCTATGTTAAAGAAAAACGTAAGTCTAAGAACTTTCCGTCAAAAATGCATTTAGACAACAGGTCCGGTAACACAACAAATGACATTAGCAACTTATTCGCTGATTTCTTCCAGGACATCTATACTTCTCATGACGATAATGAGCGTGACTTGCAGTATTTCTCATACCTCCCCGAGCCAATGACGGACATTTCAGTTGATAATTTATCTGTCAGGGAAATCTTACATGCTCTTGAAACTTTGGATGCTACGAAGGGTGCTGGACCAGACGGCTTACCACCTATATTTTTAAAATCTCTTTCAAAGGAGATAGTTAAACCTTTATTTTGGTTGTTTAATTCATCATTGGAGTCCAGTGTTCTTCCTGCTGTTTGGAAGGAATCTTTTTTGATCCCAATTTTTAAAAGTGGAAAAAAATCTGATATTAAAAATTATCGTGGGGTTGCTATATTATCAAGCATCCCGAAACTTTTTGAATCTATCATAAATGATAATATATTTTCGCAGGTGAAGACTTTAATTTCTAATAAACAGCATGGTTTTGTTAAAGGACGGTCAACAGCCACTAATTTGATACAATTTGTTACTTTTTCTTTGAACGTAATGGATAAAGGAAATTGTGTTGAAGCGCTATATACCGATTTTAGTAAAGCATTTGACAGAGTTGATATTCCACTGTTGCTTTTTAAATTATCCAAGTTGGGATTCAATCCTGGGCTACTAAAATGGATTGAGTCTTACTTGATTCAGAGAACGCAAAGAGTAAGATTTGAGGGAAAACTTTCAACAATTGTGAACGTCACTTCGGGCGTGCCACAAGGGTCTCATCTTGGTCCATTATTATTTATTTTATTTATTAATGATATAGAACACATTTTGAGTTTCCTTCGTGTTTCAATATATGCAGACGACATGAAACTTTTCATGGAGATATGTGATACATCCGACCTTGAATTATTTCAACACGAAATTGACAATTTTTACATTTGGTGTAAGAAAAATCTGTTAGAACTTAATGTAAAAAAATGCAATTCCATTTCGTTTACCAGAAAACACACAATATTGCAAAAAGCTATTACTCTTGGTCAGAAAACTGTAGAACGATGCAGTCAAATTAGAGACTTAGGTGTTATACTCGATTCTAAATTAACTTTTGCTGAACATTACAATAATATCATTTATAAAGCAAGCAACATGCTCGGGTTTATCAAAAGGTTCAGCTTGAACTTCAATGATCCATACACAATCAAAACGCTGTATATAACATATGTGAGACCCCTTCTAGAATATTGTAGCATAGTCCATAGTCCATATCAAGATACACATGTAAGCCGTATAGAGTCAGTTCAAAAACAATTTTTGTTATTTGCCCTGCGAAAGTTAGGTTGGACGACTTTACCTATGCCGTCTTATGAGTCACGATGTATGTTGATTAGTTTAGATGGGCTTAAAAAGAGAAGAGAATTTGCAATGATAGCTTTCCTGAATGATGTTATTATGCAAAGAATAAACACACAAGAGATTTTAGAAAATCTTAATTTCTATGCTCCCTCTCGCTTCCTAAGAAATAGACAATTGTTTTACATAAACAGTCAAAGAACAAACTATGCAAAGAATGGGCCTTTAAATAGAATGATGTCCTGTTATAATAAGTATTGCGATATAATAGATGTGACAATGAATAAAAAAAAGTTAGGAAAATTTTCTTTTCGCGGTTAGATATAACAAATTAGACATTAAGTACTATTTGTAAAGCAAAACTGGTCTACAATGGATTGACGCAAATAAATAAATAAATTTTTTTTTTCAAAAGACATATTTCACATTTTAGGAGAACACAAAAAGGGAAGAAAAAAATAAAAAAAAAATTCGCGGTACACAACTAAAAAAAGAGGAAGAAGGCCACCCGAGCCAAAAAGGGAGTTTGCCTGCCATTGAGAAATTTTTTTTTTTTTTTAGTTAGGGATTTTTTGTTAAAATTATTGCTACAAATAATGGGGCGTTTTTGGGGGGGAAAAAAAGATTTTTGAATTTTGTTGTTAAATGTGGTGTGTCTAAAAATTAATTGGTTTTTGTAAAAGTTTATTGCTTCTTCAGTGAAGTGCATGAAAATGTCCGATGATGTATCTGCGGAATGGACTGTGTCCGCGTCTGATTCTGATGCGTTATTCTCTAACGAATCACCGTTTGAAAGGTTATCGGTTTCATTAGTGTTGACTTCTATCTTTCTACTTAGTGCGTCTGCAACAACATTTGTCTTTCCGGTTTTGTATTCTACAGTGTAGTCATAGTTCTCCAGTTCTAATCTCCAGCGAAGTATTTTTAAATTTTTTGTAGAAGTTTTTATAAAGGTGAGTGGTTTATGGTCAGTCAACAGAGTAAATCTATTTCAATAAAGGTATGGTTTAAATTTTTCGACAGTCCACATTATTGCTATGTATTGTATGTCGTTTATGTTAAGTTCTTTGTCCTTTTTTAAATACTTTGTCATTGGCCATGCTAATTTCGAGTAATCTTTTATAAATTTTCTATAGTATCCTAGAGGGCCTAAAAACTGTTTAATTTCCTTCTGTGATTTTGGTAAATTCCATTTTTGGATTCCTTTAATTTTTTCTGGGTTTGGTTTGATCCCGTTTCCAGTGATAATATGACCTAGGAACTCACAATCTCTTTTTAAGAATTCACATTTGTCTAACTGAATTTTTAAATTAGACAATGCGAGTTTTTCGAGTACTTTTTCTAAATTCTCTAATGTTCATGCAAGTTTTTTTTTTCCAAATATAATGATGTCGTCTAAACAAACGTAGCACACTTTGCCGACGAGGTCTCCTAAAATAGAGTTCATCGCTCGTTGGAAAGTAGAGGGTGCGTTCTTTAAGCTGAATAGCATCCTTAAAAATTCGAAATGTCCTAAGTCAGTGCTGAAAGCTGTTTTTTGTCTGGAGTCTTCATAAAGTAACATGATCGTCCACGAGTATCTGAAATGTCTTCTATTTGAGGAATTGGGTGTCGGTCATCAATCGTCTTATCATTAAGTTTTCTGTAATCTATGACGACACGAAATTTCTTTTTTCCAGAGGCGTCTGATTTTTTAGGTACGACCCATATTGGTGCATTCATGGGGATTCTGAATGAGTAAAGATTCCATATTCGAGCATATCTTTGATTTGCTCCTGAACAGTAATTTTATGTGCTGAGGATATCTGTATGTATTTGAATACACCGGATTGTTGTCGATGGTATTTATTCTATGTTTGATTTTAGTGGTTGATGACAATTTTTCATTGTCTTTGAGAATTGCTGTATCGTGTTTGGCAAGGGTCTCTAAGGTTTTTGCTTTTTCAAAGGCAGACAAGTGTTCTGTTCGTATTAATGAATCAATCGTTTCAATTGGTATTTTCCTTGCTTTAGTAGTTGAAGTTGAAGAGAAGAAGTTATGAATCTCCAAGTTATTAACTTTTAGTGACAATTTTTGAATAGGTATTTTTGGGATCTGTTGTTTGTTGGTTCTAACAAGAAAAGTTGTGATATTATTTTTCGAATTATATACACCTGGTTCTATTTAAATGTTATGGCAAAGAAAAGACGGTTTATTGACTACCCAGTCGCCGTCTCTGTCACATGGTAGGGTGATAATATGATTGAATTGTCCAGTCTTATATTGGATGCAGTATTTATGGTAGCCGATTGTTTTATCGAGTACTGTTAACGTTTTATTGTTATAGTCTATAGTAGCATTAAATTAAGAAAGTGTTTCGGAACCTATAAGTCCATGAAAAAATGGATGTAAAGTTCGTAGACTGAGATTGCTGGTAGGTCTGCTTCAAGAATGGTAGCTTTTCCTTTTGACGAAATGATTTTGCTTCCACAAAAGTTTTTTGTGACGGTTGGTTTAATTTTCTTAACTTGTTGTAATATTCCGGGACGCAAAATGTTTTAGTTTGCACCCGAACCTATTGAAATATTAAGAATGGTACCGTTTTAGTATTACGGACCTATACATATGGCAAAAAAATATGTTCTGTATCGTTCAAGTCTCCGAGTCTGTTGTCGAAGTGCTGCAAAAATTTGCTTCGATGTCGGTTGTTTCGTCGTCGTCAGAACAAATTTCTTGGTTGTTCACCATTTTCCTATTTACTTTTAGTCTACTTCTTATTGAGGGATCGTCTTCTATTTGTTCAATATTCGATTTAAGTTCTTGATATCCAGTTTTAGGTTGGCCTGTATATGGTTGGTTTGGGAAATTGTGATTTTTGTTGGCATTTTGATTTTCTTTAAACGGTTTTTGATGACGTCCGGTGTCATTGGGAGTAAGAGTTTTATTTTGATTAGTGTTGTGTTTGAATTGGTTTTGGGAGAATTGCTGGGTTGCGGAGATTTTCTCAGCAGATGTGAATTTACACAAGAAAGCGTAAGCGCTTTCAATATCTTCCGGTCTTGCTGCTTGCGCGTAACCAAAGTATGGGTGTTTAAGCCCAGCAATGAACGCTGCTAAAGCATCTTCATCGATGAACTTACAAATTACCGGCCAATGGGCATTATATTCTTTGTTTTGCCGGCGATTGCTTTTAAATGTTGTACTATTTCTTTCGTACGTTTATAATATTTGTGGATGTTCATATCTACACTTTGTTAGTTTGCCCAGAGTTGAGCTTTGTATGTTGCCAATTCTTGGCGATCTCCAAATGTTTCCACCAAGATGTTTTTAACATCCACGAAATTGAGTGGATTGCCAGCAAGGCATTGTTGCATCGTCGTATTCATGTTTGTGATTCGATTTGCTAGCTCCGCAAGCACTTGCTCCAATGTTGGAGGCTGAGGCTGGGAATTTTGTTTTTGGGTTTCCATGTCAATGGATAATTCTTCAATGTCTAATTTGAGATTTGGAATTGGAATGTGTGCCAAATCTACGGAATCGATAGAGCTCTCGCTATCACTATGTTCGTCGTCGCTAATTAACTGGCGTCTCGCGAACAGGATTTTATTTAGCTTGCTCATAAGGGTTTTGTTTTTCACTTGAAAATTTTCGACTTGACGTCTATCTGGTAGTGCGTCTAGTCGGTACGGAAAAATCGTCTATGTACTAGTGCGACTTTTCCGTAGACATTTTGCGTCTATTTGGTAGTGCGCAGAATCTCCTCGCAAATAATAAAGCCGGTTACTAGCTAGTTACTAGCTAACAGTTACTCACGGTTTTATGCTGTCGTGTCCAATTGGTTCCGGCTGACGTTGCTGGTGTTCCAGTTGTTGTGCACTGGGGGATTCTCAAATCAAACGGTAATGTTTCCACTCTCAGGCCGTCGATGCTTTTGCGGAATCACTTTCACGTAAAGAAATATGCCACTTTTTCACGTTTTTCCACTGTTTTCGCGCACAATCACTCAGCCTGTTCCGGACGGCTGCGCCAATAATGATTCTTACACAGGAAGGATCATAAAAAAAAATTATTCACTACTTTTAATTTACATTCAATCACTAACTCGTTATTCTAGAAATCTAACAACAACTGAATGCTCGATACGCGATCGAAGTCTATTTAAAACCTAAATCTACTAATCCTGCAACATGCTCCACGGTTCGGTCGGTCACTTCCAATCTTGCTGACAATGCGTCTCGGTGGTTCGTTGACATCGGTGGCGTGTTCGCTGGTATGGACGGTGGTGCGATATTCGTATGTACTATGGACTTTAGTACTCAGCATAATGGAGTCATCTGGCGTATAACTATATATGTGCAATATAGTAGTATAGTTATAACTAAAATTATATGATGAAATAAATAAAACAATAATGATAGGCATACGATAATAATCCAGCTTCTTTCCTTTTCCCTTTCCATCCCATACATATGCAAATGAATATTAAATTTTATAGTTAATGTTAAAAATAAAAAAAAAAAAAAATAAATAAAAAAAATAAAAAAAAAAAAAAAAAAAAAAAAAAAAAAAAAAAAAAAAAAAAAATAAACAAAATAAAAAAATTTTTTTAATAAAAAAATAAAATAATATTTTTTATTTTATTCTGCAAAAAAAAAAAAAAACCATAAAAAAAAATAAAATAGAATATAGATACTATTTTGAATCACATTCCTTGTAACCTTGAAGCATATAAAAAGTCATTATTATTATTCATTTTTATAATAATAATTTTAATATGATTATAATAATATATAATGATGATATGATAAAAATAAAACCATGTTATAATGAAATACTAAATACTATAGATATAATAAGAAAAGCGGCAATTTGCCTCTTACGCTGAGGTGTTAGATGATCGGAATTCTGAAATGGCGAAGATATCCAGAGTCTGTGATTGAATTTTGGATCGTAAAATTTGTTGGTATAATGAAAGAAAATTGGTCAACCTTCCTATCTTTTCAAATACGTAACGTGTGTTAAATGGGTAAAAACCTACAAGTTGCATATCCATTATGAACCTAAATGTTTAATGAATGTATCATAGCCACGAGGGAAAAAAATATTTAAAATTATTACACAATTTTTGGGAATGCCATGGATGATCTGAAATTATATACCGAATAAAGAATAGTAAATCTGAAATTTCGATGTGCAGCTCCGTTTCCTTGCATCGCAAAATCGTATATAATGAATCTCATAGATACGACAGTAATTTTAATTAATGCAATGAACCATTTGAATCTCATATGTTACTACGGTAACCATACAAAAAAGTGGAAAAACTAATTCATGTGATATAACCGCAATGGAACAGACTCTTAGCTTCGGGTCTTGACAAAGAATCCCTACTAAGCCCTTAGCTATATTTCACTTAACAGGATTCATATACTTTTTAACGCATCTCACATAGACAAAAAATAGTCACAAGTTCCATTTGAAGTATATGATTGAAAAGTAAAACACTCATTTTACAGGAAAGCCATCGGCCCAATTTCAGGAAGATATTTTTACTATGTTTCTATTAGATTCATTAGAGTGTTCAATTTTGATTTTGGTTTAAAAAAAATCAATGGGGATGCATCAGCTTACTGCTGCTCACTATTCAAAAGCACTATTTTAACAAAATTGAATGAATAAAATAGTTTGGTTATGGTTTCTTTATTAATAAGACTTCTGAAATGAAAAATATTTATTTCATGTGAATTCTTATGTTTTGATTAATACCTGGTCGTTCGATCATAAGTGAAAATCATTTAAGTGTTTTAAAGTTATTTTTGTTGAATTCATCTTTAAAATTTGGTGCTAATTGAAGAAACTATCGTGAAGAATAAAATGTCTAACAAAATCTTCACAGAGATTGATTTCATAAGAAATTTAGGAGATGAGACTAAGTTACATCCACGAAAAGACCCAATTTGGCGCCTTCTTCTTTAGCATTTCAAGCTTATTGCTTTCACAATAAACTTTATGCTTGCTCTCAACTTAGTGCACTTCCACAGTTATTAATTGAGAGCTCTAGATGCCAAGTATTGCCATTTTTGCATTAGTATGATTGTGTGGCAAGTACAATCATACGCTATGCCCAGGGAGTCGAGAAATTTCCCTTAACGAAAAAATCCTAGATCAGACCGGGAATCGAACCCAGCCACCTCCAGCATGGTGTTGCTTTGTAGCTGCGCCTTTACCGACTCAGCTAAGTGAGGACCCTATATACCGATATTATATCCACATCCTTTGAGAACTTTTGTCTTTATAAAGTAAATTTTTCAACATTTTGCAAGTCCTGAAATTCATGATAAGCATACTTAAGAATTACCGACCGTTGCTTATTAGGCTGAGGTATGGGCGATGAACCCTATATTTGGATTCATTACTTAAGTATTTTAAATAACTTCCTTGCTGTTTGGCAATAAAATTATGCGGGGATAAGTCGTATATTTTTTCTACAGATACATTTGTAAAAAAATGTCGATTCTTGACAAGTTCTAGTGTTTCCATTTCCACAAGATCTACAAAATAGCAACGATCTGTTTGACGCCACTGTTTGACTTGCAGGAATTCATCATGGATTTCATTAAGAAGAGAAATTATGTGTAGACTAAGTTTTTGTGTGCCCAGGCAATTCTCACATGTATTCAACCAACATGTTTCTCATTGGGATTGCTGTACCTTATTTTGAGGAACAAATCATGATATGAGTTTATTTCTGGAAATTTTTCTTTAATAATGACATAAGCCTTCTGAAGATTGCATCTTCGTCTAGTATCTACGTTGCACGAGAACTTTACATTCTTCATTAGGACTTTTGTCATCAAAAAACGCTCGGAGTGTCTTCTGCTAAAGATGATCTGCTTGCCCGCTTACAACATTGATAACCAACTCGTTTTTTCAATTCTCAAACTTTATAAATTGACAACTTCAAAACAAGGGACCAAATATCTTTTATATATCTTTTAAACATTGATGTTTTTCAATTGATATGTTTACCTACCTGGCTTACCTTGGCTAGCACCAGCAGCTATTTTGGATGGTCATGTAACGCTTGATCCCTGATTTGTACCTCGTCGGCTAGTAGTAGCCGGAATTCCGGATGGTCCCGCTATGTTGCATTGATCGGGTTAACGGATTAAAGGTAAAACGTCAGGTAGCTGTTTTAACAAATATCGGAGCTGCTGGCATCCAAGTTTATTCTTTTTTTGTGGCGTGTTAACGTAGGTTTTCGTTAATTTTCCTAGTAGAAATCTTATCTTATCTATAATAATATAAGAATATAATGTATGTTTTCAATGAGAGTGCATTTTAATCTTTTTTCTCGAAAAAATATTAATAATCTTTCATTTAGAGCTGATTGATAAACTTGGCCCAGTGGTTCAAAAGTTATGAATGAAAAACAAAGCATTTCTAGAAGGATTTACCAGAAGTTGTCAACTGGGTTTAGATCTGGATTTTGAAATGGTTATTCCAATTGTTTTAAAGAATGTTTAAATTGCATCACTTTAAACTCGTCCTCAAAAACAAGTCTCTCAACCGATTGTCATGAAATATTCAGGGAATAAAAGACAATGTATAACCTTGGTTTAGGTATTTTTATTTCACTGTATCTCTTTACCAAATCCAAAATCCCGATCTTTCTTCTTAATACGTAACATCGCGACTTTGAGACAGCTTTGCTGCCTGGTGCTGAAGCAAAAATCGTTTGTGTGTTGTGCTTCCACGCTTGTTACAAGCGTGCCGACTATCGTAAGTTATAAATACTGCGCTTGAGTCGGCAAACATACTCCTCCTTCTAAGGTACTTCACAATCAGGAGGCTGCCGCACAAATTTCCTCATCTAGAGTCCCATTGAGATACTTCATAATCTTAAACACCCACCGCGATCCTACGATTTGTTGCCCTTTCGGTGGTGGTGGAACGAGTTCCCAGGTCCCGTTGCGTTGATGCGAAGCAAGTTCATCCTCCATTGCACTTCTCCATTCCGGTTTCTGGATGGCTTACCGGAAATTCGATGGTTATTCGGCAGAACATTCCGCGATACCCACGGCGTAATTCAGAACAAAATATTTGAAACGCGAAATCCGATACTTGGTAGTATTCGTCGCTTCCAGATTCTTCTACGGACTACTCGCACTCACTTTTTTCTTTCTTCTCCATAAATGGCAGCAACTTGATTTCGTCCTCTTCAGTTGAAAATGGATACTCCACTGAGTTTGATCCATTTCCGAGTTCTATGAATCCGGCGTCTCGACTCACAGTTATTTGATCTGTTTCCCGGTTTACGAAGCGATAGCCTTTATGCTCCATAGATTAGCCTACGAAATTAAGCTTGCATGCCTTGCCTTCCATTTTCCCTCGCTTCACATCTGGGATGTGCACGTATGCCTCGGCGCCACACTTTCAGGTAGCTAAGATCCGGCTTGCGGCCCACCAGAGTTCATATGGTGTTTTCTGTACGGATCTAGAAGGTAACCGGTTTTGCAGGTAGGTTACGTTAAGCGTCGCTTCACCCCAAAATCGCTTCTCGAGTCCAAAATCGAGTAGCATACAGGTAGTCATCTCAGTGAGCGACCTGTTTTTGCGCTCAGCTACACCGCTTTTGTTGTGGTGTGTACGGGGTGGTGAAATGTGGCTTGATGCCTTCCACTCGGTAGAAGTTTCGCAGCTCTTTGTTTTCAAATTCTCCTCCGCCGTCGGAGCGGATTACATTCGGCTCTCTATATATATATATATATATATATATATATATATATATATATATATATATATATATATATATATATATATATATATATATATATATATATATATATATATATATATATATATATATATATATATATATATATATATATATATATATATATATACAGCAATTCCATGAAAAAAAGTTATACGATCTCTCAGAATTTTATAATATTCGGTAGGATTGTTCAACATCGAAAAATATTAGACCCGTATTTTTTTATTTCGTTATTAGACTGGACCTTTCTGCGTTAGACTGGTCCAAAAAATCGTGATTTTTCAAAATCTTCAATTTTCAAAAATTTATAACTCCTAAACCGTTTAACCGATTTTAGTCATTTTTGGCCATTGTATTGGTATTTTTTGAATTTCCAAGCAAAAATACGAAACCTTTGAATATATCAATTTTTGTATGAAAAAAATACAAAACAAATAGTTTTTCTTGAATTTGACTGCGAGGGGCCTCAACGACTCCTTGTTTTAGTATTTTTAAATGAAAGAGCATTCAATTTTACATAACATATCAAAAAATTGGAGATGTTCTGCGTGTCGTTTTGGAGATACAATTTTTTAAATAATAAATCATTACTCTTCATTTTATACATCACCCGCCTGTAGAAACGATGAAGATGCATGGTAGATTACCATGCGTCTCCATCCAATCAAACCTATGACTAATGAAATCTATGAGTAGGTCACAGAATGTCAAGTAAATATTATATAATAAATAATATTTACTTGACATAATTATATAATATTATAGCAACTAAGACTAATGAGACTTTAGGTAGATATTGACAATTTGATTACCTAACATTCTTTTCGTTACACAGAGGGGCATTGGTATTATTATTTAAAAGAAGAACCGTTGATACGTATTGACTACCTACTGTAGATGTAGAATGTTTATCGACCTGTGAGATTGAATTGAATTGTTTCTCGGCTGTAGCGATCAGGTCTACTCGCTGACGGGAGGGAGTAGAGTGGAATTTCTAAAGCGGAGAAGCAGCAGAGTGAACAACATCTCTTTCATTTCATACTCGTCGCTCGCTTGCGTTATCTGTTATTCTGTTGCTTTCTCGCTTTAGAAATTCCGCTCTACTCGCTCCCGTCTGCAAATAGACCTGATCGCTATAGCCGAGAAACAATTCAATACCTATTGTAGTCTAGGCTGCAGTTCACTTCACTTGATCGTAGGTACAATATAAACATCATATAAAACACGGAAATTTATGTAAGAAGTTACCAGTTGAAAACAAAGTATCATATCAGAACAGTTATATCAAAGAATATCGTAAAATGAAACGTAAGTGTTCAATTTGTAGTGTTTGGGTGTTGAGTTCGTGTTCCAGAAAAATCAACGCAAAATTGTACGACCATGCTGTGGAAAAAAAGGTTAAAATTGATGAGAGTAGCTCTTTCATTTGTCAAAGTTGCTACAAGAAATTGTATAAGCACATTGATACCATGACCGAAGAACCCATTACAGGACCATCCAGTATAGGCACTACAGGTATGTTATATAAAAGTTCATATAATTCTGTTTTAATTTGAATTCTTCTCTTGCAATTGTTACTGGAACATTTTTATTTTTACATTCTTTTAGAATCGTGCGAAGCAACCAGTCACGAAACAATTGCCCTTGCAGGACCGTCCGGCATTGTTCCTTTTCCCTACCAAAGTAAATAATAAAATAGAAATTATTTGCATGATTTCCAATCAATCAATTTTTAATCAATAATTTGTTATATTTATTTACAGGCTCATTGGAAACAACCAGCTATGAATCGATCGGTACCACCAATAACACGTTTTTGTCTGACGATAATGAAATGCTAACACAGCTTAAGGATAAATTTAAGGAAACAAAAGATAGCAATGAGCGGTATAGGATTTTAACCACACTGCCCAAAAGTTGGTCTACATATAGGATTATGCAAGAGTTTGATGTTTCCCAATATATGGCCAACCAAGTGAAAGTATTACAACAACAGGAGGGAATAATGTCAGTGCCTAAAAAGAGGATTAGTAGAGCTTCGTTAGGAGAGGAAACGCTAATGCGTGTTCGTAATTTTTATAATAGCGACGATATAAGTCGTGTGTGCCCGGGAAAAAGGGATTATTTGATATCCAACAATGAAGAAGGTAGGATCTACATACAAAGAAGGTTAGTTTTATGCAATTTGCAAGAGGCGTACTCCATATTTAAAAATACTCATCCTGATATTAAGATTGGATTTTCGATGTTCGCCAGTAACCGTCCAAAACACTGCATTTTGGCAGGAACAAGTGGCACGCATACGGTGTGCGTTTGCATTTACCACCAAAACGTTAAATTGATTTTTAAAACACTCCAAAGTAAACAATTACTTCCAGATGGTGTTCAGTCCTACCATGATATGTTTTCAAAAATAATTTGTCAAAATCCAAATGAGCATTGCTGGCAGCAATGTTGCGAAAATTGTCCGGGAATGCAAATTTTGGCGGTAGAACTTATGACCATTCTTAATAACGGTCACGTTGAATCATTACAATTTAAACAATGGCGTCAAGCAGAAAGATGCAGTTTGGACTTAGTTGAAATGGACACACAAGAATTTATTGATACTTTTTTAGAAAAATTACTCAATTTATTGCCACATAACTTTACAGCTGAGCGACAGGCAAACTATTTAAAACACGTGAAAAACAATTTAAAAGCTACTGAGTGTATCATAATCTGTGATTTTTCGGAGAATTATTCATTCGTTGTGCAGGATGCAGTTCAAGGCTTTCATTGGGCAAACGCTCAATGTACTATTCACCCTTGTGCTATTTATTTTAAAGATGAAGAATCAAATGATTTGAAGTTTACCAGTTTTATTGCAATTGCTGATTTCACTAAACATAATCATGTCGCAGTGCGTCTTTTTTTGACTCAATGCATAGCGTTCATAAAAAGTAAGTTATCAGGTTTAGAGAAAATTTATTTCTTCTCAGATGGATCTGGAAGCCAATACAAAAATAAAATGACCGCTTTTAATTTGTGCAACATGCAAAAAGATTTTGGCATAGATGCCGAGTGGAATTTTTTCGCTACTTGTCATGGAAAGGGCCCTTGTGATGCTTTGGGAGGCGTATTGAAACGAAATGCTGCGAAAACCAGTTTGCAAGATCATCACATAACAACGGCCGAAGAACTTTATTCATGGGCTATTTCTAAGCCAGACTCGAAAATACACTATCAATTTTTTTCGGAATCCGACTATAATAAAATGGAAAGAAAATTAAAAAATCGTTACACACGTGTGAAGCAAATTTCAGGGACTCAGTCATTCCATAGTTTTAAGCCTCAAAACGAAGAGTATATTATTGTGAAACAAAATTCATTTTCAACGGAAGAAAAATGTATAAAATTGTTATGAAAAAACTTAATAAATAAAAATAAATGTATAAAAGTGTTTTTCTTATTTTTTAACATGTTCATCATGTCGCGCGGCTTTAAAGTGTTTTTTTCTTGGAACTTACACTAAGCAAAAATATTTGAAATTTTAAAGCCTTATTTATTTGAAAAGGTAATCGTCAAAAAATAGCAATTGGTCTGTGTGGTTAACGGAAAGCCTTAAAGACTGATTCGAATGTTATACTAAGTTTGTAAGTAACTCATAGATTTCATTAGTCATAGGTTTGATTGGATGGAGACGCATGGTAATCTACCATGCATCTTCATCGTTTCTACAGGCGGGTGATGTATAAAATGAAGAGTAATGATTTATTATTTAAAAAATTGTATCTCCAAAACGACACGCAGAACATCTCCAATTTTTTGATATGTTATGTAAAATTGAATGCTCTTTCATTTAAAAATACTAAAACAAGGAGTCGTTGAGGCCCCTCGCAGTCAAATTCAAGAAAAACTATTTGTTTTGTATTTTTTTCATACAAAAATTGATATATTCAAAGGTTTCGTATTTTTGCTTGGAAATTCAAAAAAATACCAATACAATGGCCAAAAATGACTAAAATCGGTTAAACGGTTTAGGAGTTATAAATTTTTGAAAATTGAAGATTTTGAAAAATCACGATTTTTTGGACCAGTCTAACGCAGAAAGGTCCAGTCTAATAACGAAATAAAAAAATACGGGTCTAATATTTTTCGATGTTGAACAATCCTACCGAATATTATAAAATTCTGAGAGATCGTATAACTTTTTTTCATGGAATTGCTGTATATATATATATATATATATATATATATATATATATATATATATATATATATATATATATATATATATATATATATATATATATATATATATATATATATATATATATATATATATATATATATATATATATATATATATATATATATATATATATATATATATATATATATATATATATATATATATATATATATATATATATATATATATATATATATATATATATATATATATATATATATATTTTTTTTTTTTTAATCAGTTCGTTTATTTATTAGGCTCAGGCGTGTGTAACACTTTGCGGAGCCGATATTCAATATTGTAATTAACAATTTTTCTATTTCGATTTTAGTAAAGAGGGGTGCCAATTACTCGTGGCTAGCTCGAGGTTAATGGGTCACATTATTGTTTGGAAGGGGCTAGGCAGGTAACTTATTTCAGGTATTTGTTGCTGCTCATGGTTGCGACATCTTCCAAATCCTCGGTCTCTGTAGTCCCTTACAGGAACTAAGCTGCAGATGGGTGACCACAGCTTGCTGGGCAGGTACAAGTAGCACGGAAACAAAAGGATAATATAACTGGGACACAATGGCAGGGAATTTACTAGAGTGAAAGGGAGGGGGTGATGACATTACACTCTTAGATCAGACAAACAAAGGAATTCGTAAATCGCTTGCATGTAGGGAAGATCACGCATTCCCAAAACATCTCTTACTTCGCGGAAGGGTTGTCTACCTCGGGCCACAAGGGTATCCAATAGTCGTGCTCTGGAGGCATCATTACCCGGGCAATGCCAAACTGCGTGATCGATGTCATCATAACCGGTTCCGCACCTACATACATTGCTATCGACGAGGTTAATTCTGTAGAGATGTGCGTCTAGCGAGTAGTGGTTGGACATAAGTCTTGACATCACACGAATGAAACCGCGACTTACATCCAGACCTTTGAACCACGATCTCGACGAAACATTTGGAATAATGGAATGTAACCACCGCCCAAGAGAATTACTTGTCCAATCGTTTTGCCAACTTTGAAGAGAACTCTGACGTACTAATGGGAAAAATTCATCATGTGAAATTCTTCTTTCAAAAATCTCGCCTTCTTGTGCGCCCACCTTTGCTAGAGAGTCCGCCTTCTCATTGCCTGGAATTGAGCAATGTGAGGGGACCCATGCAAAGGTAATTCTAAATGATCTTTCGACCAACGCACACATCTGCTCCCTTATTTTTGAAAGAAAGTAAGATGAGTGCTTAACTGTTTTCATCGACTGGAGGGCCTCAATAGAACTGAGACTATCCGAGAAGATGAAATAATGGTCTATGGGCATGTCGGAAATTATCCCCAATGCGAAATTGATTGCTGCCAGCTCAGCAACATATACGGAACAAGGTTCCTGAAGTTTCCGGAAGGCAGATGAGTATTCATTGTAAACACCGAAACCAGTGGATCCATCAATGCGTGACCCATCAGTGAAAATTCTTCTATTGCAACTGACATGTTGGTACTTTTCGATGAAAATATGGGGAATTAAAATAGGTCGAAGTTGATCTGGAACTCCTTGAATAGCCTGTTTCATGGAGAGATCATAATCAATGGAGGAACTGTGATAAGGAAAGCGTACACTAGGAGGGTTATAGCATGGAAGACTAATATCGGATGACATATAGTTAATATAGATTCGTAAGAATCTTGACTGGGTACTCAATTCGAGCATTTCTTCGAAGTTTTCAATCACAAGGTTGTTACTGATTCCACACTTGATCAGTATTCTAGATGAGAGCTCCCAGAAGCGGTACTGTAAGGGTTTTACTCCTGCCAGAACCTCCAGGCTCATATTATGCGTTGAATGCATACAGCCAAGGGCAATACGTAGACAACGATATTGAATGCGTTCCAATTTGATGAGGTGGCTATTTCTTGCCGAGAGGAAACAAAAAGAGCCATATTCGAGAACTGAAAGAATAGTTGTTTTATAGAGTTTAATGAGGTCTTCCGGGTGAGCACCCCAACATGTCCCGGATATTGATCTTAGAAAATTGATCCTTTGTTGACATTTCTGTTTTAAATACGCAAAGTGATAACTCCAAGTGCATTTTGAATCAAACATGACTCCAAGGTATTTGAAGGTCAAAGATTGGGTAATGTCTCTTCCCAACAGCTTGAGACGCAGTTGGGCAGGGAACCGCTTTCTAGTAAACACTACCAATTCGGTTTTATGCGGTGAAAACTCGATCCCCAAATTTCTGGCCCAGATGGACAGATTATCTAGGGAATTTTGCAATGGTCTTTGCAAGATTTCTGCACGTGGACCTCTAAAGGAGATCACAGCGTCGTCTGCAAGTTGTCTTAGCGTGCATCTATTTTCCAAGCAGTTATCAATATCTTTAACATAAAAATTATAAAGCAAGGGACTTAAACATGAGCCTTGGGGTAAGCCCATGTAGCTAATTCTGGAAGTTGTCAGTTGACCCAGATTGAAGGTCATTTGTTTTTCTGACAGTAAATTATACAAAAAGTTGTTTAAAATTCCTGGTAATCCACTACTGTGCAGACTATCTGCCAGTATATCTATGGAAACTGAATCAAATGCGCCCTTAATATCCAGAAATACTGAAGCCAATTGCTCCTTGTGTGCAAAGGCCAGTTGTATATCAGATGAAAGCAACGCTAAACAATCGTTTGTTCCTTTGCTCTTTCGGAAACCAAATTGCGTATTTGATAGCAGGTTGTTTGATTCAACCCAACGGTCAAGTCTTGATAGGATCATTTTTTCTAACAATTTCCTTAAACATGATAGCATAGAGATCGGACGGTAAGAATTGTAATCAGACGCTGGTTTCCCAGGCTTTTGAATAGCTATTACTTTAACCTGCCTCCATGCGGGTGGAACTATATTTAATTCCATGAGAGTGTTATACAGGTTAAGTAATCGTCTTTTAGCGATATCAGGAAGATTTTTTAGAAGGTTGAATTTAATCATATCGCTTCCCGGAGCAGAGTTATTCGATGAAAGAAGTGCCATTGAAAATTCCAACATTGTGAATGGTTCGGCCAGAGAACCGTTATTTCGGGTAATATCCCGTAAATTCGGTTGTGTTGGGACAGAGTCTGGACAAACCTTTTTAGCGAAGTCGAATATCCACTGCATGGAGTATTCTTCACTCTCATTGGAGGATGAGCGGTTTCGCATGTAACGAGCCTTTCTCCAAAGCCATCTAGTTGACTTTTCTCTAGTTCCTCTCCCAACGAACGAAAGTCAGTACTTGCCTTTCTTTTGTTTGAGTATTTTTTTTTTTTTTATTTTTGACTTAGTTACCTTTCAAAAAAGCTCACATGTTTCATGTCTACGATAATCTTTAAACGCATCGGATTTCTCAAGATACAACTATATGCATTCATCATCCCATCCAGGGGTGGCAGGTCTTCTTTTGAGGGATGCACTTGGAATACGTCGTTTCTGAGCTTTTAATGCACTTTTGTACATCAGGTCGGAAAGGAAACGATACTCTTCCTATCGGTGGAAGAGGATCGGTAGAGTCAATACCAAGGGTTACCGCCGATGCCCAAATGTTGCCAATCAATATGCCTCGTGAGGTCATAACGAACATGGATTGACTGGTCTGAAAATACCCGCTCTATTGTCATCGTATTGTTCGCCCCAAGAAGTACCGTGGGAGTTCAGATCGCCCAAAATAAGAACTGGAGATGGAAGTAATGTAATTGAACTCCAAAGTTGACGGCGGTTTATTGATGCCCTCGGAGGGACATAGACGGAAGCTATGCAAAGATCTTTATTTTTTACATTTATTTGGCAAGCGACGATTTCAATGCCTGAGATTATTGGGAGGGAGGATTTTATAGAAGGGGTAGCACTTTTTGATCCCCAGAAGTACGCCACCATATGAATCATCTCGGTCCAGGCGAATAATGTTAAAATCGTGGAAGTTTAGATCCATCCTCGGATGAAAGCCATGTTTCACAGAGAGCAAATATATCACAATCAGAATTGTGAATCAAATACTTGAACGAGTCTAATTTAGGTATTAGACTCATGACAGTTCCATTCTTGTCACGGTGATCATATCTTGGATCCTCACTCGACGAATTATTCATCGAAAGATATGAATTCACCAATAAGGGGCCATGATACAGTCAATTGTTTGAATTTGTTTCAGAACCATTAATAACAAACAGAACACAATTCCTCGGAGCGGTGAAGCATCCGAAAGGCCAAGAGCATTTAAAATGTTATCCACAATGTCCCTAAAATTAATCTTACCTCGCTTGGACGGGATATTCTTAGAATTGCGAGCGAAGACGTAGTGTTTGGTAACCTCTTACGGTTACTGTTATTAGTAGCGGCGGGTTGGTATAACTACAGCTAGGAACGGGATGCATCACCATTAATGGTTTATTCGGTTTTTTAAATTGACCCCTCTACCCCCAATTTTTTGCAGCTTTTGAGAGTAGGTTTTATTTGTTTCCGGCGCACACCCGGAGAACTAGTAGGTGATATATATTTTGTTTTACATTTCTTTTTAAGTTTATTAAAAAAAAACTATTGGGGAAATTAATAGGGATAGGAAAGGGAAAATTACTGGTATTTGCTGGACCGTCCAACGAAAATCCTCGTCTCTACGGCGCTCCTTTGGCTGGCTCCGATTTGCCACGAATATTCCGTCAGTCGGACTTGACTTTTATCGGACACCCAGGCCTTTGCCCACTTGATGCCGATACACTTCACTGCCCTCGCCACTTTACGGCACGGACTTTTCCTGCACGAAAAGTAAAAGAAAAAACGTTCTTTTTCACACAATTGCGCACTAAACAAGTCTGAACGGGTTTTCACTAAAATAAACTGAATGCTTTTGATGTTTTTACCTGATTAGATGTCGATCACAGTGGTGACAGCTGCTTTTATCAGCTGATTACGTATTGTAGTATGGGAGCCTTCTCTTTGACAATAAGGGTCAACTGTGAGAGCGCACAGCATTGCGCGTAACGGTTGTCACAGCAAATGAGGGAATAGGGATGTCATTTCTTTCTTGCTTTGGCAACTCTCTTTTCGTGGACGGTTAATTTGATTTAGTGGAATGATTTTTCCATGAGAGAGGAGCTCTTTTCCACTAAATCACCTAACTGTCAACCATAGAGTCTGGCTGCCTAGCGCTAGGAACCCTGCTTCATCCTTAGAATAATTGGGCCGCTACAGTGGCTCTCTACCCCTGCTATTTTAGTGATAATTTGAAGCAATGATTGATCGCAAATGGAGGCTCTTTTCCTTCAAATTACGTGAAATAGTACCGCGAGCCTGACCACTGTAATAACCAATCATGTTAAGTTAAAGTAGGATTAAAATGTCTGTAATTGTATCGGAATTAAAAATGCTCTCTTTGAAATTGTGACCTTTAAGAATCATGGTGAGTCAGAATAAAACCGTTGCCGTCCATCCTCTCTCTATTAGTTATAGAAATTTAGACTTTATTTTTAAATAACTTGACGTTATTGCTATGAAAACTAGACTAGAATTAGAAGAGAAAAGAAATATTATGTAACCTCTTGCTTCATTTTAATTATTCACCGAAAATAGATTCAGCTCAAATTTATACACATTCATTCATAACACATTCGTTCATAACACTTTTATTCATAACACTTTTATTCATAACACTTTCATTAATAACACATGCATTCCCCCCACCTTTCATACATCATCTTTCACTCGTTCATTTCACTCATACAGTTGTCTGGCTCACAAAACGATTTTACCAGAACAACTCACTTACTTAGGTATCTTTACTCTAATTTATAATATTGGGGATCCCTTATTCTAACTGTTTTGAGCGGGTCTGGAAATTTGGCTACAGACCCCTCGATCGTAAGTTTAGATTTTACCGAACGAAGTGTGCCACCTGGGCAGGCGTTACTCTATTTATAAACATTCTCCTTAGTTTACTCAGAGCCGAGCTATCGGAATTTTGTAAACAAGGAAGAATAAGAACGCAAGTATAGAAGAGGAAGAAACAACAACAATATTTTTACTCTGATGTTGATGATTGGTAAAGAGGCATGAACGATAAAAAGGTCAGTATTTTTTTTTGTTTTCAGTGATATGCTTACCGTTTTAGGTCCTACAAAATGATTAATGGGGATCGGCAGCACCGATATCGTGGTGTCAAGTTTAACCGGGTTTCAGGTGGGCGGCTGGTCAAATCCCTAATGTCTTCCCATTAAGGTCCTCCAAATCATAAGAAGATGAGCCGATTTTCGCTTTTACTTTGCAGGGTAAGTACTGCCGCCCTAGCTTAGCATTATAATGGTCGACGGCCGAAGATTGCTTCATGTTTCTTCGTTAGACTAACTGTCCTACCAAGAAGGCTTTTGCAAATGTTCGGTTTCGTAAATTGTAACGATTTCGGGAGACGTCGTGAGATTTCTCAAGATTTTTTTTTACTATTTCATGTGTTTTGGCTATCATCTGTTTGCGTCTTTCTTCTCTTCTTCTCTGATAAATTATGGCCGTGGCGGGCGAGGTGTAATACGGTGTGAACCCAGTGGAGGAATATACACTGGTATTAAGCGTCCGCTCAATGTCTGGGATTTTGATGTCCCATATGCGCTGATCCTCTTGGACGTAGGTGCGGATGGCAGCATTTATTGTCCTGTTCACCCGTTCTACCGGGTTAGATTGCGAATGATACCAGGAGTTCTCCAGTGTGTGATATTGAAGTGTTTTAACAGATCTTTGAACTCTTTAGAAACGAAAGAGCTACCATTGTCTGTGATTATGATCTCAGGGACATAATTTCTAAGAAACCACTGATTCTTCAATATCACACACATGGTAGAATTGAGCTTCTTCACTGGATGAATCATGACCCACTTTGAAAAGTAATCACATATAACTAAAATATTTTGATTACCTTTCTTACTACGCGGCAAGCGACCCACGAAATCCATCGAAATTATCTACCACGGTCGCGATGCACAACGCATTTTACTCATTTCGGAAGACGTCTGTACATAAGATGGTTTTGTCTCCTTGCAAAGAGAACAAGCCTGTATGTAGGATCGCACAAATTGTTCATCGTGGGATTTTTTAAGTACATCGGGGACCTCAGCAGAGGAAAGGACTTGTTTCCATTCAAACCGGGAGTCGAACGGTACATTTTTGGCTGTGATAAATTTATATAATCTGCCATTCTCCACTTTAAAGTCGACGAATTTGTCGGGGCACCTAGTGACCTTATCTATCAGAGAAGTGTACCACGTTGAAGTTTGTGAATCTTGGACTAATGCAATGCTACGAGACAGAGCGTCCGGGACGACGTTTTCCTTGCCTTTTCGGTGCACTACTGTCATGTCGAATTGCTGGAAGTCCAAGCTCCACCGACTACAACGTGAACCAACTTTCCACTTCGCCCTGAGGATGTGGGTCTGTGCCGATGAATCCGTCACCAGAGTAAAATGATTACCCTCAATGTACCCCCGAAATGCTTCGATAGATAGTAATGCCGCCAAAGCCTCCTTTTCAGCAGCATGGTAATTTCTTTGGGGAGTGGTTAGCTTCCTTGAGAAGTACGATATAACCCTCTCACCATCTTCCTGTTGCTGAGTGAGGACTCCAGCTACGGCAGTATCGCTAGCATCCGTCTGGATGATGAATTGTCTAGAGAAGTCGGGACTGCCTAGAATCGGTGTTGAGATGAGCTGCTCTTTAATACAACAAAAAGCTCTTTCAGCGGCTTCGGTCCAGCCTATGACTTTTGTCTTGGATTTAAGTAGATCTGATAGAGGCCCACAAGCCTCGCTAAAGTTTGCAATAAAGCGACGGTAATAATTAGCCATCCCAAGAAATCTTCTGAGTTTGGTGATGGTGCTAGGTCTCTCGTATTCGACGATTGGTTGTATTTTTTCGGGATTTCCCCGGAGGCCTTGGGAATTCATTAAGTATCCCAAAAAGGAAATTTCTGGCACTCCAAACTTAGACTTCTCTAAATTTATTGTAAGGTTGGCTCTGTTTAGTCTGCGTGCAATTTCTCGAAGCAGCTGAACGTGATGCTCAAATGTTTCCGTTACCAGGACGATGTCGTCGAGGTACACGAAAACATAAGGTTCCAATTCACCATGGCCAAGAACTACGTCCATTAGTCTGGCCAAAGTGGCAAGACTGTTTACTAGGCCAAATGGCATTCGGGTGAATTGGAACAGCCCCTTGCCTTGCACACTAAGAGCAGTGTGGAGGAATGCCTCCGACAGATCTATTGTCGATAGGTACTTTGTTTTCAGCAGTTGACCCAGAATTCGGCAGGGGTGTGGCAAGGGGTAGGCATCACGCACAGTACGTTCGTTAAGCTTGCGCGCATCCAAACAAAGCCGAACCTTATGGGGTTTAATGACTGGAACGCAATTCAGCGACCAGTCAGAGTTGCTGGGCTCAATTATATCGGCGTGGAGCAATCTCGGCAGCTCTACTTATACCAGGCTCTGTGTTTTGGGAGACATAACATATAAAAATTATCTAACAGGAGGTTTACTCCTCCATTCTTCAGAAATATTTATTTTATGCTCCGCCATAGGAGTAGTAGTTAACTTCCAGGGTATGCTAGAATGAAAAGAGTTTTAATCTGCTCCATCGTTTGCTGCTCGGCTGTGGTTAGTACGGATGACGGCAGTGGCTGCTCACCGTATCCGATCTCTTCGATGCTCTCAACCATAGCGCATCCGGAGATTGTAGGCTGGATGTGGAAAGTCTTCCAGAAATCCATTCCGCAAATGCATTGTATAGCTAAGTTTGGAACCACAAGAATTGGTAAAACCTTTTCTATGCCGTTCCACAAAATTGGCAAATAAACCTGTCCCCGAATATTGAGTGCTTCTCCACTGGCTATACGCAGATTGACGGGGTCTCGCAGCGGGAAGATCCGTTTCGGTTTTATCGCATAATAAACGGAATCGTTGATCAGTGTGAGATTACTACCACTGTCAAGAAGGGCACGAACGTTTACGCCATACACTTTCACAGACGTATATGGACGATTATCGTTGGGAAAGGGATCAGAAATCGTGTACAAAGCCGGAGCCACCTGGTA
The DNA here is from genome assembly GCA_024533555.2 of Aedes koreicus. Lineage (NCBI taxonomy): Eukaryota > Metazoa > Arthropoda > Insecta > Diptera > Culicidae > Aedes > Aedes koreicus. The sequence continues at coordinate 42,057 of JAHHFK020005962.1, read as the reverse complement.
GAAGCAATCGGTAGCCGGCTCAAAACAGACGGGAGGGTTTACGCCTAGAAATCTTGATGAAGTTTGTCAGAAGTAGATAATTTATCATCTCCATGCGAAGCGCTAGGAGTGGACGGTAATTTATTGCTAGAACGAAATAGACATGAAGAGACAGTGTATTGATAGTTCCGTATAGGGCAACGGCAGACTTTGAACATTGAACGATCAAGTTTGAAAACGAGCGGAGGGCATTATTGAACGGTAGTATCCGATCAGGCACATAACCCTTTACCATACTACCCCATGCAGGATAGGCAAGAGGAGGAAATCCCCTTGACTGGCTTGGCTTCTCCTCTTGCCTATCCTGCATTGTACTCCATACACAATCATCGGATCATTACGTTCGGCTAGCGTACACAGTAGACAATCGGAAAGGCCTTTTGCCAATCCGTCTCACATTTCTGTTTGTCTATCATGGTCAAGATCAATTTGTATTACCGAAATCAGTTGCAAATATATAACCCATACGGTCACCACGCGTTCTTGATCCGTTTTTCACAACACCGCGTCTATTGAGAAAGATATCGTGTTCGAGTGCCACCGATTCTCGCGCTTGAGGCGATCCCTGAACCCTACATTTTCTGGTCCTTCGAGCCGGATGTGCGCGATTTATCTCGGACAATCGCGGACAGTTTTCGTGGAACTTTTTCGCTGTCGCCAAAAGTGAATTTTTGCCTATCGTGTGGCTCTCGAACACTTCGCCGTGAGTGAAGTGTGAAGAACAATTAATATTATTGAACACTGACCAAACTGCGCAAAGTGTGAACTGTCGCTGTAAATAAAATTGCGCTGATAATCACTTCTATCTGCTGTGGTTGCTGAAAGTGGAATTCCATCCGGATTTGTGACTTCAATTTCTGCTTCTCGTGGTTACGGCGTGGCATGCGGCTTGGCTTGGATTGGCTCTGATACGCATTGTGCTGAGTGGACAAAGAGACCAATTCATCGTAGACAAAGGTCAACGATCGTAGACAGGTCAACTAATTATTGGAAAAACGTGAGTACTGCATGCGAGTAGAAGTAGGCAAAGTTTTCTGAGTCATTTAATCATAAGATCGATTTTAATTGCCTCTGATTTTGGCTGAGCAGAAATTTGTCGCAATTTTAAACGTTTGCGAACTGTGCTGGTCGTTGTAAATAATGGCACCTGGATTGCGGGCATTATGTTATCAAGAGCGGTTCTTTCTGGACACGTTGGCCAACGCGAAGCAATTTGTGAACCAGTACAACGCTGAGTTACACAGTGGACAACTAGAAGGATGGAAGCAACGGATTGATGGACTTGACGATAAATTTCATGCGAATCGTTTGGCCATTGAATTGGCACTCGATGATGTGGAGGATCAGGACAGTGTAGAGGATGAAGTCAAGGTTGTAGCTGAACCAGAAACGAAAGTAATCGTCTGATCGGACAAAAATTTGAGCTCGATTACGTATTTGTGTATAGTTTTTTGATAACCGAAAGTCATAAGCAAACCACGTGTCTCCAAGTTAACGTCAACCAAACTATACGTGCTCAAACGTGGGTGAAGCTACCCGATGTCGAGCTTCCAAGTTTTGACGGTACTATTTCGGAATGGATCACTTTTCGCGATTCGTTCAAATCGCTCATCGATTCCAACGTCAATTTATCACCATTTGATAAGTTTTCGTGCCTCGTGGCATCCTTGGCGAAGGACGCGAGGAAGGTGGTAGAATCAATCGAGCTTACAGCTGCCAACTATCCTGTCGCCTGGCGACTTCTTGAATCAAAGTTTGAGAACAAGAAGCTGATTTTCAAGACCTACGTTGATGCGCTCGTCGCAATCAAACCGATGAAGAAGGAATGCTACGACTCTCTGATGCAATTGATCGATGATTTCGAACGGTATCTGAACATGATCGTTGATCGGATCGAGTATGTTCTTGGCACACATGGTTTGCAGTCGTCTCGATGCCTCAAGATTGAAGCGGTGGGAATCACACTACCGTTCAACAGATGTTCCAGAGTACCACGAACTTGTGAATTTTCTGCGCGGTCACTTGTCCGTTTTTTCAGTCATTACCTTCATCTAAATCATATTCATCGGATTCTCACAAGCCGGAACAGCACCGATTGTTAAAATCGAAGACCGTCAACGCCGTCACAACCCCATCAACCAGTCCGTGTCCGTTTTTCTCAAAGTTCGCCCACTCGCCGTTCAAGTGCGATGTCTTTCAAGATGTCAGTTTCGCAACGTTTCGATCTTGTGAAGAAAAATAATCTTTGCATAAATTGCCTGTCGCCGGAGCATATGGTTCGCAAATGTTTGTCTGGTACATGCAGAGTCGACAAATGTCACCAGAAGCATCACATTCTGCTTCACCAATCGTTGAACGGTCAGTCTTCCGATCAAAGCAAAGCAAATGCTCTTCGCTCTGAAAATCGGCCCGGCCATAGAATTTTTCGAAACGGTCTTCCTCATAGATTCCCTCATCGTCGTCTGGGTCCCAACAGTCCTCTGCCACTAGCCTCGTGTCCACCAATGCCGTCGGAGCCCCAAGAGTTCCTGCTACCGTACTACTACAGACAGCGCTCATCCAAGTTTTCGCCGCCAACGGACAAGCCCAGTGGGCAAGAGCCCTGTTAGATCCAGCGTCCCAGTAAAATCTGATCACCGAGAACATCGTACAAAACCTGAAGTGTCATAATTTATTTATTTATTAGACGTCAAACAATAGTAGACCGTGTTGTTACATATAATCCTTATACTACAGATACATCCTTAAACTAAAATTAAATGCCTATGTTCTATTGCTTCGCAGAGTGTTAAAATATTTTTTCAATTTTGTCCTAGCTGTATTAAAGTCAATCATTTCACAATGCTGATTATATACAATCATCATGCGGTTCAGCGGTCCAAATTTAGCATAATTTGTACGATGACGATCTACTGCGAATAGGTCACGATTACGTAATTGTCTAGTGGGGGCATATAAATTTAGCTTTGACAAAAGATCAGTTGAGTCAATACGTTGTGATACCAAATCATTAACAAACAATACCTTTGCATAATCTCGACGTTCTTTCAAAGTTTCAATATTGATCAGCATACAACGTGCTTCATATGCTGGGAGAGGTAATGTTGTCCATCCTAGCTTTCGCAGTGCATATAATAAGAACTGTTTTTGGATTGACTCTATTCGTTCTTCATGTTTTTTCATATAAGGGGACCAAACAATACTACAATATTCTAATATTGACCGCACATAAGCAACATAAAGCGTTTTTATTGTATATGGATCTAAAAAGTGGTATCCGAAACGTTTTATAAAATTAAGCATATTGCCTGCTTTATGAACTATCGTGTTATAATGATCCACAAACGTTAGTTTTGAGTCTAGAATAATACCTAAATCTCTTATTTTATCGCATTTTTGTACATTTTCTATTCCTAATAAAACTTGAACATTTGGCGTGCTATGTTTTCTGCTAAACGTTATGAGATTACATTTTTTAACATTTAGTTTCAATAGACTTTTACAGCACCATGTATGAAAAACTTGTATCTCATTGCGAAATACAATAGTTTCATTATCGTTCTTAATTTCTAGGTACAATTTTATGTCATCAGCATATATAAGAACATTGAGATCTTTTAAGATAAGAGATATGTCATTAATGTATAGAATAAAAAGAAGAGGTCCTAAGTGTGAGCCTTGAGGAACCCCTGACGTGACTTGAATTGGGTTTGACTTTTTATTATTGAACTTTACAATTTGCTGACGATCAGTTAAATACGATTTGATCCAATTGAGCAGTCTCATCTCAATTCCCATTTTTTCAAGCTTGAAAATCAACATTGGAATGTCTAGTCTATCAAACGCTTTACTGAAGTCGGTGTAAAGAGCCATTACGTGATTACCTTTATCCATTGCATTTAATGAGTAATTGACGAATTCTAGTAAATTCGTAGCAGCTGAGCGGCCTTTGAAAAAGCCATGTTGTGCGTTAGTAATTCTATTTTTAATTTGGCTAAAAACATTTTTGTTTATGATCGATTCGAAAAGTTTTGGAATGCATGATATTATGGCAATGCCACGATAATTTCGAATATCGGATTTTTTGCCAGATTTATAAATTGGTATTAGGAAAGACTTTTTCCATTCTTTCGGAAATTCACCACTATCCAGTGACATATTGAACAGCCAGAAAAGAGGAGTTGTGAGTTCAGTTGCTAGGTTTTTTATGAATGCTGGTGGAATTCCATCAGGTCCTGCGCCTTTATTAGCGTCTAATTGTTTTAGACCTGAGAGAATGTCTTGTACAACAATGTTACTGACACCAATATTACCTGGATAGTCAGGAAAGTATGAGAAATATTCAAAATCGCGATCATTGTCCTTAAATGTTGTGTAGGTCTCTTGAAAATATGTTGCAAATAGATTACAAATATCTTCTGAGTTATCTCCTACTTTTTCGTCCAAAGTCATAGTTGTTGGAAAGTTGCACGATTTAACCTTGGTTTTAACGTAACTGAAGAAATTTTTCGGACATGACTTAATCTCATTTTCAGTTTTTGAGTTATACTCAGATAGTGCAGAGGAAATAGCTAAATTAAGTTGGTCACAGATATTCAAATACTTTTCCAAATTAGCTTGATTATTGTAATTTTTGTAAATTTTGTGAGCCTTTTGTTTCCGATTCTTCAAATTAGTAATTTGCTTGTTAAACCAAATGGGATTTTTAGAAGCATAGTTTCGTCGTCTTCTCGTCAGAGGAACTTCTTCCTGAATTGTTGCCAGTAACATTTTATAAAATATTTCTACTGCACTTTCAACATTTTTCTGACTTTTTAAGACCTGTTGCCAGTTGGCCCTACTCAATTTATGCTTAATATTGTAATAGTTTGCTTTGTTGTAATCAAAGACATTCTCGTAAACACATTCATTGGGATTATGTATTCTATGCACAAACACAGAAAACTCGATTGCCGTGTGAAACGCTTCATTTTTCCATAAGGGGTAAAGAGATTCACTCACGCAGAAATCTTCATGTGTATTTGTTAATAAAAAATCTAAGTAGCAATTTTGCTGGTTTTTCACGTGGTTAATTTGGTAAAGCCCTAAAAATGCAAGTTTTTCAAAAATAAATTGTAACGTTTCATTATCACCAACGACAGGAAGTAAAATACTCTCATTTACTGAGTCAGGAATAAAATCTGCATTGCGCTGATTGAAATCGCCATATATATGAATTTTATATTCAGGGGGAAATTGAGTTACAATTTCTTCAGCTGTTTGAAAAAAGATTTCGTATGTTGACTTACAAGCTTGGTCTGGTGGAAAATACACTGTTGCGAAAATGTGAGTTTCACCAGCAATATGTGTTTTCACCCATACATGCTCAAATTCTTTAAATTTTGATGAAACCAGAAGTTCCGAGCTAAAATTTGAAGAAACTGCTATGAGAACTCCTCCACCAGACTTTCTGTGCGTTAAAAGTAAGTCCCGGTCATCTCTAAAAACATTATAATCACTGCCAAAAATTTCTTCACTTTGTATGCTATCATTCCAGCTTGTTTCGGTACCCAAGATAACCGAAAAATTGGAACACAAAATATTTTTATGTATAACATTCATTTTTGATGCACTTTTCATGCGATTGAAATTCTGACAATACACCAGAATTTCAGTAGAAGGTGATTCTGAGGGAATTGATGGAAGCACGTCATCGTTTAAAACTATAGATACATTACCAGTCACATCCGGTTCGTCATAGTCTACCTCTGTAGAGTGCGTCAGGTCGAGCGAAAACACGGACGCTCACAGGAACAGGACGTACAATGCTGCGAAAAAGAGCTTCGCAGGGCGGGGCTGAGTATCCAATCGGGAGTAGAAGTTGGTTTTGTTTGCGGGAATTGATGATCCACCGGGTATGGATTCAGTGTTTCGCCACGTTGAAACCTGATGCCACGCTGGTCAATCTGAGGTTGAGAGAAAGCCGCCTTTGCAGCTGCAAGTAACTCCTTATCGGGTGGTAGAAAGCTAGTAACTGTTTGATGACTTCTATGGTTGTTGGTGTTATTGTTGTTGTTGTTGTTGTTGTTGTTGTTGTTGTTGTTGTTGTTGTTGTTGTTGTTGTTGTTGTTGTTGTTGTTGTTGTTGTTGTTGTTGTTGTTGTTGTTGTTGTTGTTGTTGTTGTTGTTGTTGTTGTTGTTGTTGTTGTTGTTGTTGTTGTTGTTGTTGTTGTTGTTGTTGTTGTTGTTGTTGTTGTTGTTGTTGTTGTTGTTGTTGTTGTTGTTGTTGTTGTTGTTGTTGTTGTTGTTGTTGTTGTTGTTGTTGTTGTTGTTGTTGTTGTTGTTGTTGTTGTTGTTGTTGTTGTTGTTGTTGTTGTTGTTGTTGTTGTTGTTGTTGTTGTTGTTGTTGTTGTTGTTGTTGTTGTTGTTGTTGTTGTTGTTGTTGTTGTTGTTGTTGTTGTTGTTGTTGTTGTTGTTGTTGTTGTTGTTGTTGTTGTTGTTGTTGTTGTTGTTGTTGTTGTTGTTGTTGTTGTTGTTGTTGTTGTTGTTGTTGTTGTTGTTGTTGTTGTTGTTGTTGTTGTTGTTGTTGTTGTTGTTGTTGTTGTTGTTGTTGTTGTTGTTGTTGTTGTTGTTGTTGTTGTTGTTGTTGTTGTTGTTGTTGTTGTTGTTGTTGTTGTTGTTGTTGTTGTTGTTGTTGTTGTTGTTGTTGTTGTTGTTGTTGTTGTTGTTGTTGTTGTTGTTGTTGTTGTTGTTGTTGTTGTTGTTGTTGTTGTTGTTGTTGTTGTTGTTGTTGTTGTTGTTGTTGTTGTTGTTGTTGTTGTTGTTGTTGTTGTTGTTGTTGTTGTTGTTGTTGTTGTTGTTGTTGTTGTTGTTGTTGTTGTTGTTGTTGTTGTTGTTGTTGTTGTTGTTGTTGTTGTTGTTGTTGTTGTTGTTGTTGTTGTTGTTGTTGTTGTTGTTGTTGTTGTTGTTGTTGTTGTTGTTGTTGTTGTTGTTGTTGTTGTTGTTGTTGTTGTTGTTGTTGTTGTTGTTGTTGTTGTTGTTGTTGTTTTTAGTTATTGACATAACTGCATGACGGAAGGATGTTCTGATTGTTGTCGTTATTGGTTTTGTTAATGTGGTTGAGGTGGTATCCATTTATATTGTAATCACGCTTCCTACGCTTCCGACGGTTTCGGGATTTATGAGCAGCTTTTTCCTGTTGTCGACGATGAAGTTTACGTAAATCATAATCTGCCCAATCTGCTCTCCACACTTTTTTATTACCCAGTAGTCGCCAGCCAGAACTTTCTTCTAAGAGCTCATCGTGCTGGGATCTAGCAAATGCTAGATCTTCGGCCAACTCATCAGCAAGAGTGATTTCATCACTCAAAGTATTCGTTGCTGGAGGCTGCAAATCAGAAACAATACTCGACAAATGTTTCATTTCTTCTATGATTTCAGAAGCAGGAAAACTAGGAACTTCTTTTGCAGCAACTTCAATAAGGCTTACATGCATCGCCTTGATTTGGTCTTCCAGTTTTGAAAAGCCATGTTCAACATCGAGCGTAATTTTGCTGGCGAGCGTTGCACAAGCCCGTTGTACACTTGAATCAAATGTGTCCGGGTTACATTTGTCGCGTAAAACCGATGACACATCGTTAAATAATTGTGCCACGGTGCCGTCGTTTGTCTTTAGCTCGCCCCTCAGCTCGGTCAAGTTAGTTTCGAGGCTATCAAAAGCTTCCCGTACATTGAAGCTATTGATGAAAGCGCAAATTTTATCATTTGCAGCCTCGATGTCGCCAGACAAAGTGCGCTGGCGTTGAAGTAGTTTTCTGAGTTCAATTAAACTCGTGAACTCTTTTTGGCAGCCGTCGCACAGCGGCAACATGAACGCACGAATGTGTTGTTCGTAATTTCTCCTAGTTCCAGCACAGGCTGCGTGGAATTCTTTTCCGCAAGCTCCATAGCAATGGAAGATTAGTCGGTCATCCTCACTGACACAGTTATTTACTACACACGGCATTTTTACGCGCGCAAGACTTGGTTCACTACTGGAGACGACAAAAAAAAAAATGGCTTACGCGACGATGTTTATGCACGGTAGAAGAAACAAATAAACAGCTAGAACCCGCGTTAAAATTGTACGGACGGAATTGAAAATGCGTGCGACCTACTCGACTGCCGAAATAGCAGACAACTATTGACAGTGCTGTCGTCCGCCGGTTTCAGTCTGCGCAAGTGGGCATCCAATTCAGCCGAAGCTCTGTTGAAAATTCTCCCAGAACTGCGTGTCGAACGATCAGTATTAGCTCTGAATTTACAATCCACTCCGGTTGAAACTCTCGGAATCCACTGGCAGCCATTCACGGATACGTACAGCTGTGCAATTCCTATATGGTCCACGGAAGCTGTCATTACTCGTCGCGTTGTCGTCTACGATCTTGCCAAACTGTTCTTACCTCTTGGATTACTTGGTCTTGTTGTAGTTTTGGCAAAGATCTTCGTCCAATCGCTTTGGCAAACCACTATTTCGTGGGATGAACCACTGACACCTGAACGGCAACAGTATTGGAGAGACTACCGTGACAGCTTGGAAGATATTCCATCGATTTCTCTCCCACGATGGGTAACGTTTGGTCATGATCCTGTACTCGTGGAATTGCACGGATTTTGTGACGCGTCTGAACGTGCATACGGTGCCAACATCTACCTGCGGACCGTATCCGCCGACGGAACTATCTCTGTCAGACTATTGTGTGCCAAATCAAGAGTGGTACCTACCGGAAAATCGAAGAATTCGATATTGCTTTCTTTGCCGTTACTAGAGCTCTCCTCGTCACTTCTTTTTTGGTACGAGAAGGTCAAGTCAAGCATCGATCTGAAAACTAAATCCTTCTTCTGGACGGATTCTATGATAGTGCTGTGTCAGATCCGCTCACCACCAGCTCGTTGGAAGAAGGTTATCGCAAACCGTGTCGCAGAGATCCAGCGCCTTACAGCTGGCGGTATCTGGTCACATGTTCCTGGAATCGAGAATCCAGCGGACATCACTTCACGCACCCCGCTTATTCTCCCCCCCCTCAACCCGCCTACAACACGTCAATTTTTTTTTTTCCCACCTATCCCCACAAGTGTGCTACTAGGGTTCGCGTGGGATGAGTCCTGCTGAGTTGAGAGATACGCCAGCTTGGTGGATCTCAAATGGGTGGCTGAATCAATCGTCTCACTTTTGGCCTCCAATAAATCAGCCGATTCCAGATAACCAACCCGACATTGCTCAAGCAGAACGTTTAATAGCGCTTCCAGTTCAAATAGTACCTCCTAACGAAATCTTCGAGATTCGTTCGTCGTTCTCTAATCTGGTGCGGCTAGTCTCTTACCTTCGCCGTTTTCAGTACAATGCTTCGCCTCAAAATCGCAACATCCGGAAGTCTGGACATCTAACTACAATGGAGCTCAGCGACTCCACGAAATTCCTCGTCCGGATTGCTCAGCAAGAAACTTTTGCTCGAGAGCTATCTGAGATTAGATCCAGTGGACAAGTCATGTTCTCATTTTTCGAGAATTCGCATCTATAGCCCTGAAAATTTCCCCAATTCGCTTCCACACTCCCCCCACACCATTTTGTGTGGCTCACGCTCGATACTCAAAAACCTCTCGCCGATTCTGGTCGACGGAATCTTACGTGTTGGTGATCGTCTGAGACACGCAGCCATCCCTGACGACCGGAAACACCCAATGATTCTGCCAGCTCGTCACACGCTCACAGAACGTATCTTGGTTCACTACCACGAAAAGAATCTCCACGCTGGACCGCAATTACTGGTAGCATGCGCCCGAGAAAGGTTCTGGCCACTTTGAATCCGTAACCTGGCACGAAAGGTGGTGCATTCCTGCGTGAATTGTTACCGCTGCAAACCCACCAATCTTGAGCAGCTAATGGGTGACCTACCTCCAGAGCGAGTAACACCAACATTGCCTTTCCTCAACCCTGGAGTTGACCATTGCGGACCTTTCCAGTACCGCAAAGCGCCAAGAGCACCACCAACAAAATGCTATGTGGCGATATTTGTGTGCCTCGTCACCAAGGCCGTCCACATAGAACTCGTCTATGACCTCAGCACGACCGCTTTTCTAGCAGCATTGCATCGATTCGTCGCTCGCAGAGGGAAGCCGAAACTTATCCAATGCGACAACGCAATGAACTTTAAAGGAGCGGAAAAGGAATTAGCCAAACTCCTCAAACAATTCTACGACCAGCAACACCAACCTGCAGTGTAATCAACCACTGCGCAGATGACGATATCGTGTTCAAGTATATCCCGCCTCGCAGTCCCAACTTTGGTGGTCTGTGGAAAGCGGCGGTAAAATCCTTAAAGAAGCACCTTCGGGCTACTATCGGAAACTCAGTGCTCTCACAGGATGAATACGTTACATTGCTGGCTCGTATCGAAGCTTGCCTAAACTCAAGGCCATTGACTCCACTTTCTGCTGAGCTAAACGACCTGGACGTCCTAACCCCGGGTCACTTCCTGATCCATCGTCCGCTAACTTTGTCACCTGAGCCCGATCTCTCTGATGTCCCAAGGAATCGACTCGACCGTTGGCAGCAAAACCAAGAGCTGCTTCGACGCATCTGGAAACGTTGGACCGTTGATTACCTCTCTGGCCTTCATCCACGGACAAAGTGGACTCAACAGCGTGACAACGTAGACGTCGGCACTTTGGTGCTGCTCAAGGAGGACAACCTCCCACCACTGAAGTGGAGGTATGGCCGCATCTCCCGTGTCTGCCGTAGCAAGGACAACAACATCCGTGTCGTCGATGTGTGGACCGTTAACGGAGAGTACACACGAGCTATTTCGAAGATATGCGTCCTGCCGATACGCCAGCCCACAACCAACATCAACGATGCAACCTGAATCACCTAAACTCAGAGGACTGAGTCGTCCATCGTAATGCTTCGGCGTTGCGCAACGGGAGGCCTTCGGGCCTCCGACCCTGTAAGTTAATATTTTATTGAATTTGCAAAAAAACTAAAGAATTTTTCGTCCTGCGACATGTCCTGCCTCATCGATGGCTACTCCAACCCTTCCACCAACGCTGATGATCACCGAGCTACCAACCGTCTACAACCGTCTGCAACCCAAAGAAACACAGATGACCAGCAGGGATTCGATGTAGAAAAGCAGTAAACGCGAAGATGACCGATCTCAAGGTCGACCTGTGATGAAGATCATCGATGCTGGTCACCCAAAGCAGCGGAACTTTCTATTCATCGGTTGAAAGGCAACCCTTTCAACGAAGGCCGGTACATGTTGAAGCACCACCCTAGTTTATAATAGATACTAATGTAAAATCATTTTAATTGCTAATAGAAGACCACACACTACACCATTGTACTCCATACACAATCATCGGATCATTACGTTCGGCTAGCGAACACAGTAGACAATCGGAAAGGCCTTTTGCCAATCCGTCTCACATTTCTGTTTGTCTAGCATGGTAAAGATCAATTTGTATTACCGAAATCAGTTGCAAATATATCACCCATACGGTCACCACGCGTTCTTGATCCGTTTTTCACAACACCGCGTTTTTATCTATTGAGAAAGATATCGTGTTCAAGTGCCACCGATTCTCGCGCTTGAGGCGATCCCTGAACCCTACAGTTTCGTTTCGCAGTTGGTGGCGCTGATAAACCTTCATTTTAATCAAAGTATCTAAATCGGGGTGCATGAACGTCCTCCAAAGTTCTAGCACAAAATGCTGCCAGCTTACTAAACGACCCGAAGTACACATGGTCATATACCTCTGCAACGCCGGTCATTTAAAAAGGTGAATAGCAGATTCGAAAAGTTCCAAGTCCGAAACGCGTTCAGCCACTGACATGGCCTGAACCATACCAAGAAACTGATTAAGTTTCAGGCCTTGGTCTTCCCCATCATATTTAACAATGTTCCATTTAGATACAGGTAAAGTGTGACGACCGTGACTCCCAGGTAAACCTTGAATAAAACCATTATATGCATGACTAGCGATAGGGTTTGACGTGGTTGCTGGTAATCCACTAAGTGGATTGTTTGTTTGCGAATATCCTGAAGCCATATTTCCCAACCTAGGATTAAAATATTGTTCGTGATTCAAGACAGAATATCCTAGCCAAGGATTGGATGTCGGAATATAATCATAAGTTGAATTTCCCCGACATTGACAAGCATTGAACGGTGTATAACCCGAAGTTGGTAAGCTCACTAGAGTTGGCATTGGTATCCGAGGAATGGTAGACTACATGCTACCTACTTGCTGAAATGGTGGATTTCCCTGAGGGATACTGGACCATGACGAAAAAATTTAGGAAGCGAAGTTGGGTAGCTCTGGGGAAGTGAAAAAGTCACGCTAGTTGTAGGACCAGTAAAACTGGTCGTCGTGTAGGAGCTAGTATTTTGAGAAAAATATGGATGCCTTGGATAACAAGTAACTTGGGATTGACTACCCGCAATAATCGTATTTGTGAGTGTTGTATTTGGCAGAGGTTGATGGCCGCCTATTGGCATCTTAGGTGTACTAATTTGCGCTTCCACATCACGTTGCTTGATTTTGACCCGTTCTAAAGCCAGTTCACCTATTTCAGTAAGTAAAGCTTCTTATTGAAGGCTCAATGAAATCGCAGTACCCTGGGCTGTTATTGCTGAACTTGTCACCACATTAGAGAGTTGCTGAGGTACTGAAGCTCCCGTTGAACGAAATAAATTCTCAAAAATTCCACTTTCCATATCATCACGACCACCATCTTCCCTGACCCCAGGCTCAGTATAATAGTACTTTGTTAAAAGCTTCACAACATCAAAAAGCATTGCACTCAAAAAGCCCTTTGTTTCACATGCTGCTTGTTTATGCAGAAGAATAATCCGATGGCCGAAGTGCAATAATTTAGCTTGACCTCTTATCCTTAGATTTTTGTCATTTTGTTCAAGACCTTCACAAATTGCACCGTAATATCGTTAGCAAAACTGAATCATCTCTCCCCAATCAACATCAACATTGAGTTCAATCAATTTGTAATCTTCTTTTTCTATCTTCAAATGACCGCGAAGGCTTCTTCGCCTTCGTGAGTATGTCGGATCATCTCTAATAGACCTCTCTTGTGGATTTTGTTTTAAGGATTATCAGATACCTTTTAATCTGCAGAGTATACTTTTCTATGGGACCTATGTTTTTTGAAGCCTGTAACTATTGAAAAACAATAAAAAGTTGTTAAATAACCATTTCACCCCATATGCGCCCTCTGGTGAATATCCATTTGACCCTCTCTTCCCCAACCTGATGTTTCTTTTCTGTGGTGAGTTTCATGTTAGCTTGTTAGCTCTTCACTCCAAAGGAGAAATCCCATAAGCAGATGTCAGTGCTAGCGTGAAACATGACGGTTGTTTGCTTACTCAGCCACTCCACCGGAAAGTCTCGTAACAAATAGCTATTTTTTTTGACGTAGGACTTACGTCTCTCTTTTCTATTCCTGTATAGGGGCGCCGTTCTAAAATTTCTGAAATCGCAAGCGTTACGCGGGTTTGGAGACTTTGAACGATAATATCTCCTCTCTGGCCTACAGACATTTTACGATAAGTATTTCATTCGAAAGGTAGAACATCAAAGCTGAATCCCGATTGATAACTAAATTCATTACATTTGTTTAAACTAATTAAAAAGTACTTATAAGAAAAATGTTTAAATGCACATCGCTATTGGTCGAAAATGACATCATATTTGCGCCACGCTCTGATTGGTTCATACTGCCACAGTTACCGTGCCAACGAATATCAAACATGAGGGGACGACCGACCAATCATCAGTTCTCGCTGTGCATCCGCATGCGACAGACGTGTTCGGTGAGCACGTTGGTAGAAAACGCCGTCCGTGAACACAAGAAGACCAGACCAAGAAGAATCATCCACGTCACCTGCAGCTAGCCATCCGCAACGACGAGGAGCTGAACAAACTTTTCTCAGGTGTACCATTTCACAGAGTGGTGTCCTGCAGCCCAAGAAGACTGAAGGAAAATTTCAATCGCGAACCATGTTATCAACTAAAATCCGTCCTTTTCAGGACGATCAAATCAAGTTGCGAACTAAAGAGTATGTTTGATAGAAATTTCTCTTGAGCTCATCGAAATTTTCATTACCACGCACCGGCTCAATATGGCGTTGAAAGAGCCGCGTCCCGGAGAAAATGGCCTAATCAATCGCCCACATCATCTACGTGGTCAAGTGGTTAGCGGCGTCGCCCGTCGTTCATTGCCATGAAGTGAAGGTTCGATTCCCGCTCCAGCCTGTGGAACTTTTTGCAACACGAAAATGTCCAGTCTCATCCACTGGGTGTTAGCAAATGTAAATTTTTATCGTAGTATTACGTATTGCCAAACACTCAGGCCGTCCTGCTGCCCAAGGAGACCGAGAAGAAAATTTCAATCGCGAACCATGTTCCCTCCGTTAACAACTGAAACCCGGTCTTTTAAGGACGAACAAATAAATTTGCCAACTAAAGAGTATGTTTGATTGAAATTTCTCTTGGGCTCATAGAATTTTCATTACCACTCACCGGCTCAACATGGCGTTGCTTGAAAAGCCGCGTTCTGGAGAAAATGAGCAAAATTTTGACGTAGGACTTACGTCTCTCTTTTCTATTCCTGTATAGGGGCGCCGTTCTAAAATTTCTGAAATCGCAAGCGTTACGCGGGTTTGGAGACTTTGAACGATAATATCTCCTCTCTGGCCCACAGACATTTTACGATAAGTATTTCATTCGCAAGGTAGAACATCAACGCTGAATCCCTGTTGCAAACTTAATTCATAATGTTTGTTTAAACTAATTAAAATGTACTTAAAAGTAAAATGTCTAAACGCACGACGCTATTGGTCGAAAATGACATCATGTTTGCGCTTCGCTCTGATTGGTTCATACTGCCACAGTTACCGTGCCAGCGAATTTCAAACATGTGGGGACGACCGACCAATCATCAGTTCTCGCTGTGCATCCGTATGCGATAGACGTGTTTGCGAAGCACGTTGGTAGAAAACGCCGCCCGTAAACACAAGGAGAGCAGAATCATCCCACGTCACCTGCAGCTAGCCATCCGCAACGACGAGGAGCTGAACAAACTTTTCTCCGGTGTGACCATTTCACAGAGTTGTGTCCTGCAGCCCAAGAAGACTGAAGAAAATGTCAATCGCGAACCATGTTATCAACTAAAATCCGTCCTTTTCAGGACGATCAAATCAAGTTGCCAACTAAAGAGTATGTTTGATAGAAATTTCTCTTGAGCTCATCGAATTTTCATTACCTCGCACCGGATCAACATGGCGTTGCTTGAAAAGCCGCGTTCTGGAGAAAATGAGCAACATTTTTTATTAATATCCGTAAATAAATCTCTATTTGCCATTTTAAAACTAGCAAGCACGTTGTACATTCAACAAACGAAATATTAACAGTTAATTTGAGCCGAACTGCAGCACGGCAGACCAATTATGTGTTTCACATATTCAGTGTAGGTGGTAGGTTAGCTTCATTGTAGTTCTTGTTGTACATAGGTTCATAGTGGATTAGGTGCAGATAATAGATTAGGTTAGTTGCAGATGTGAGTTATAATTTTCCTGGCCAATATTTACAAACTATTGTTTGTATTGTTAAAATTGTTATGCAGTTTCAGAAGCAAGTGTGTCTAAATCTCAACTCTCTTGGGATAGGGTTCTGAGGCCCTGACAAGGGCCGTTTTTTCTGTTGCCTGAGTAGAAAAGATGCGAATTTAACCTCCGAAACCCGCTGCTGTCTGGCGTAACAACTGAGGCCCGTCCCCTTTTATAAAATTTGATTTGCATTGCCTTCGTTGAGAACCCCCCTTCTTGTCATGTAATGATATATGCCATTATATAAAACAGGCCTGGCATTCCCGTTAAAACAATAAAGAAGAAGAATAGTAATCATTCGTTATTGGATCATCGACACGTTCAGACGTGTGTATCCCGCTCTCGTGATAAAAAAAAGCGCTTTTCCGAGATGTTCCGAGTTTTTGGCCCTGATGCTGGAAATCGAGTAGACGCTGATGTGGCGCCTGACGTGGCTGGCACGTCCGCTAGACGAGGCAAACGGAAGAAGCCCGACGTCGACGCTGACGTAAATCATCCCTCCGTAAACAACTAAAATCTGTCCTTTTCAGGACGACCAACTCAATTTACCGATTAAAGAGTATGTTTGATTAGGAATTTCTCTTGAGCTCATCGAAATGTTCATTACCACGCACCGGCTCAACATGGCGTTGCATAAACTGCCGCGTCCCGGAGAAAATGGCCAAATCAATCGCCCGCATCATCTTCGTGGTCAAGTGGTTAGCGGCGTCGCCCGTCGTTCAAGCGGTTGTTGTCATGAAGTTGAGGGTTCGATTCCTGCTCCAGCCAGTGGAACTTTTTGCAAAACGAAAATGTCTAAACTGGTCTACTTGGTGTTAGGTTAAGTTCTTCGTAATTCGCTCTACACCCAAACTAAAAAAAGTAAGATTGTTAGTACAATTTCGCTTGATTTTGTTCCATTTTTGCTATTGATCGTAAGTTGGATGAAAAATCTAACAGTAGTTGTGGGCAAAAACAGCAACAGCAATTCGCAATGAAAATTGAACGTGTGCGTGAGATTGTTCGCAGTGATATTTAGTTGATGAGTAAGAGATGAGTGTTCGAAAGTCAGATGACTCACCAAAATATAATATACTGATCACGAGATCAGGACATAAACCGTGATCGTCAGCGCGGCGGCTCTTGATGGCAACCAATTAGCCACTTTGACTAGATAAGAATGTGGGAATAGAAACCCAACAGTTAGTTCACTTGGCGAGGAATTCAGGGTGCAGCAATGAAGCAAATGGACATATTTTTCCACCAAGCTATGTGCAACCTGTCGCTAACAAACTTGCATGGCATTGTTTATTTCATAAAACGCTTTGTCGATGATCAGTGAGAACAAACATAGAACACTTGACAGCGGCAATACAACAGTGGCCAAAAGCGTTGCGGCATTTTGTGATATCGACTCATCCATATTGTATATTGTTGGTGTATGTTGGTGATGATTGAATAAGGAGCCTACAGCGATAAAATTGTTTCGAGCTATTTTTGCTTGCCAGTCGCTTTCGTACACATTAATTCGTTTTTGATGCAGTTCCAACCTGAATCGGGTATCAAAATTGAGTCGGCTTGTAGTGTGTTGAAACTCAGTGTATATGGTTTTAATTGTAACCCGTATCGGATTGAGGTTCGCACTGAGTTAAGTTCGGGTATCGCAGGTTGGAACTTGTTCCAACCTTCAAAAACGACTTCGATAAATGTGTCATTCTTTGCATAGAAAAAAATCCCGTGTATCACCTGCCCAGTCGGCATCGCAATAGCATCCAGCTTTTCTTGATCCAAGCTGCCAATAAAGGAGATATGTGGCACTAATGGAGATAAATTGAACGCGATGTACAGCAAACCTCCTACCAGCCTTTGGTAAAGGTTGCTTCTAGGTAGCTCCACCGAAATATTTTTCTAATATCCAGGCTCCATCGGAATTTTCGACACTTCGGCTTCCGTGAAATCAAACTGGCCGGCCATTAGAGGATTAAGCTTCATGTATTCCAAGGAACAGCTGGATGTCATCTAGCATCGTCAACTTGAAGCCTCCTTGTATTGTAGGTTAAGCATAACGTCGGTAGTTGTGCGCTGTATAGCGCATCAGGTGCGCACTACATTCGACGTTATGTTTAACGTACAGGTAGCGAGTAAAATACAACTTCGGTAGTCAGTCAATTCCAACTTTCTACCGCACCGACAATAAGTGGTCCACAATTTCCAGGAACTCTGATTCGCTGCTGCACACAACTACCTAAGAATGAGGGCTACTACCAGTGGTTCACCGAAGCTCATTCCAGCGCACGACAGTTCGCAAATAGCTCTTCCTGATCGAAAAGATGATTCTGCATGTCGTCCCCGTCGTTGAACGATTTGTTACAAATCCGTCTCAGCAGCGCAACCTTGAACAAAAGGATTTTTTTTCAGGGAGCTTCTTGAGGTTGTCCCAGGCTTCCAAGGCGTTTTTCGTTTTGGAAGTTATTGAACTTCACGATCGACAAATTGCTGCCTATCATATCTTTCAGATTTTTTTTCATGGGTCAGCGGTCTCTTATGAACTAACAGGAGGACCGCCCTAATTGAAACAGAACTGATTATTTGCGAATAAAAAACTTTAAAGTTATAAAAATTTATGATGTATGTATGATATTGGCTACCACCCTTTGTAACACGGAAGCTAAGCCCGGAAGCAATGGGCTCTCCTCTCTGTAGACTTGATCAAGCTTTAATAATCACTGACTATCCTCATCATGCCACTCTATGAAAAGCCAAAAACGGGTAGGGTGGATCGATGGGATTTTACGCATCCACAGGGACATAAAGGATCTCCTTCCAACAACAAGATTTCACAATTGGTCAAAAGAGTGAGCTTTATACCATGAGGATGCCCCAATGGGCGTGGAGAAGAGCCCGCCCTCTATTAACAAACTGTTAGCAAAGGGGAGTTGGCATTCCTACTCTCCCCATCTAGAGTGCTTCAATCGCCCTGATGGCGCCTCTGATTTTCCTGTATTACCATTAAATGTTTACACAATAATGTTTATATTTATATAAAAGAAAAGTACTACGGGTCTTCAAAGGACCTCTGGTCCTCACAAGTTCCTACCTCACGCCTTTACGAGTCATATGATCACAAAATACTGCCAGCTGAAACATGAAGACGCTGGTTGGCGTAGCCAGGGCAATGTTGTCCTTTTGACAATAGCGAAGTGAGGGGGTGCGACTGAGGATCGTGTAGCTATAATTCAAATTGTATATCCATACCTGTGAATCATATCATAATATTTTCCATTCTCATTTAATCAATAATTTCAGCACGCATTGGAATCAACTTTGCAGTCCAGAACCATTTAACAGCCTGGAGCAACATAACAAGCAATAAACGATCAATTCGTTTTTCAGTATTTCAGGATAACATTTAATTTAAAATTGAACTTCAACTATTATCTTCATAAAAAAATTCCATGTGCTTATAAGCAGTAACGGATTATATTTATATATTATGTTTATGGTATTATGGTAACATAAGCTATTTAAATCACCAAGCGGGCTCTTCCTCCACTCCACTCTTCTAAATAACTAAAACATATAAGAAGAAAAAAATAACATGTCTTATAAAATCATATCCTTCTAAATTTATCTTTATATTACTTTTTTCACTTTTTCATTCTATAGTTTATACATCTTTTATTTTCCCCATAACAAGCTATTCACTATTTACATACGCATATTTTTTCTCTTAACTTACTTTTTACTCAATATTTTTATTTATTTCTATCCTACTCACATAAATTTTAATAATAAAATTTTTGTCTATTATTGGGTTTATTCTTCAACGGGGCTCGTCTTCTTTTACTTCTGGAAGATTCTCCCCTATACTCACTCCTAATTTTTTGCCTTTCTACGGTTGATAATCACAAACTACTGAATCCTTCAATCGTTTTCAGCTATACCACTCTATGGAAGTTACATACTACAATAGATGGTAGTGATACATAATCATCATCATCATCATACAAGAGAAAAGTTCTACGGCATCCGTATCTACTATATGTTCTTCAATTTTTTGATCCTGAGATGACAGAAATGTTGTATAACGCTTCCTGAATAGTGCTGGATCAGTCAAAAAAGACCTAAACATGAAACATGTATGTATCCATTTGATAATATGTATAAAGTATGTAAGAATATTACAAAATATAAAACAAAAATACATTTACATGTATATAAAAGATGAAATTCTACATCCTGAAAATAAAATATGATATACAATGATGCTGATGAAAATAATCCGATGTGTTAATGAAAAAACTAAGTTATATACATATTATATTAAAATACAGCTATTTGCCTCTTCATCTCATGTTTGATTATTTTAACTCTGATATTGCGAAAAATTACTAAGTATATTATTGATTGTTGGACCAAAACATTTATTGAAATAATAAAAGAAAACCTGGCAGCCAAGTAAAATAGTCAAGAAAATTTAAGCTAACAATAAGGCAAAATAAGTTTCATATATATGCTAAAAGTACTGAATACGTCAAAATTAGCAAAATCATTGGATGCCGGTGCTGTTCCGGTCTTGATGTTCGTGTTTGTAATTTCTAGTTTCGCGAATGCGTTGTCCACACGGGAGAACTCATTATTAAACGGGTTACCCTTTGCCATCGGTGAAATCGACTGCTGTTGAAATTGGAGTCTTCGACTGGGGAGCGGTGCTGGCGAGGCCCCACTCTAGAACTGGGAGCACACATCATTCTCGGTAGAGGTGAAGCTGTAGTTTCTCGGCCACATATCGTCTGACGATGATCCAAACACGGAAACGGAGGAAGCGGCAGGTTTTAAGTTCTTATTGTTGAAGATAGCTAAGTAGGTGAGACTGACGCCGCCGCTGCTGTCGCTAAATGCATCCATCGACATCGATGCTGGTGGCGCTGGCTTCGTCTATGTAGGGACATGCAATGATCTTTTGGGGACCGGTCTTGGTGGAGGCTGCTTCCGGCCGAGGAGGTCCAACTTACTAGGACTAGAAATAGTGTTTAATTAGCGGTGGTTAAAAAGTTAGCGTCCAATACAACGAATGTATCGCATCCTGGCGAACGGATCCGTTGCCACACCGATGGACGAAGTAAACGGATCACTTGGCACTGGCAAAGTCGTCCTCGAATCCGGCGCTTGAAATCCATTGCTCGTACCGCAACCGTTGGCCTTATTCCAAATTTATCACGTTTGCTCGCATTTCGGCTTCTTTTTCTTAAAAGACCAGCTTAGCTTCCCTGAATTCAGGTTCAATTTTCCACGAATAATGGGACACCAAAACAGGATCATTTGGATTTCGATGGAATTTCGGAAAATGGTCAATGCATCGTTCGTCTGTCGCTGATACTCCAGGATTTTAATAACCATCGCGTTGGTCTGGTTTATTTCGAGCTGCGTGTCCTGTAGTTGGGTTGGGGCTGTTTAAAAAAAAAAAAAAAAATCGTGCTTTTTACAACAGCAAAACAAAAGCAAAACAAAAACAGTTTTCAGAATGGGATGCACTGACAGAAAAGCACTGTTGCCAGAAAAAGTTTTGAATTTCGTGGTGAAAATAATTTCGCTACTTTACAGAGTTGCCAAAATGCCTCATATTTGTTCCGCATGGTTATATTCACCTGAAAATGTGGAACAAATTGGAGCTTTCAAAAATTTGTAACAAAATGAGGTGTGTATAGAAAAAAAGTTATTAACGCTGAAGTTATGAGAAGGTCATTACCCTTGAAGTAAAAATATAAAAAATGGGGGTTAGGTCTGACGAGAAAGGTCTATTATAATCGATCGAAGGTTGAGCTCAAAATCTAATTCCTCATGCGATAAATGATCCGCCCTTAATCTATGGTACCACTCAAGAACTTTTGACACTGCATATGTGAATTCGCTATACCCGTCCGCCATAATTAACACAAAAATCAAAAACAATGCACGCGTTAATTTAAAAATGTACAAATATTCACCAAACAAAATTAAAATCAGCCAAAAAATTCACGAAATTCATTAACATATGCACTACAAAACCAGAAAAATTACTAAATTCCTTAATATATGCACTTATTTACCACAAAAAAACTAACTATTACCAAAATATTCACATCACTAATCTAAACATGCTTATTTGCTATTTTTTTATTCCGTGTCGGGTATTTTCGTCACTGCGACCAATTTTTAGATCTATTGTGACATATCCCCTTTTTGTTGTTGCTTTAGTTATTTTCAGCATGACGCATCACTATTGATAGAAGTGATCGTCAAAGTCTGACCTAAAGCATTGTCCCAGGACGGTATAACGCTCCGAATAAAGTGTACTACCGTACTGGGGTTTGTTCTCCAAATCTCAAGGGCTTCTAGTAGCCCTTTGTTAAAGAACTTCAGCCTGTTATTGAAAATTGCCGGGCAGTGGCATAACAAGTGTTCCGAGTCTTCTCTATCCATGTTACAGAATCGACATGAATCATCTTGAAGTTTTCCTATCAGCTTCAAGTGATAACGGCTCGGACAGTGACCGGTTATAAGGCCTGTATATATTGTTAGATCTTTTTTGGTAAGATCTAGTAACTTGCGAGTCATTGAAATGTTTGGAGTAATGAACCGCTTTGATTGCCTAGCTTTGAAAGTGTTGTTCCAGTTTGTCTCCACTTTCAAGCAATCCCAGGCTTTCATCTCCATTCTAAGAGAAGAAGCAGATACACCACAAAAGGGTTCAGGTCCTACAAACTGATGAGACGATCCGAGTCTTGCTAGTTCATCGGCTTTCTCGTTTCCATCAATTCCAGAATGACCAGGAACCCAGTACAAATTGACTTGATTACGACAAGACAATTTCCGAAGTGATTGAACACATTCCCAAACATGTTTGGACGTGCATATTGCTGACTTTAAAGCATTCAGAGCTGCTTGACTATCCGAAAAAATGCATACATTTGAATATCTATAGTTTCTGCGTAAGCATATAGCAGAACATTCCAGAATTGCTTGAATTTCAGCTTGGAATACAGTTGGCCACTTTCCCATTGGGATTGAAAGGTTAATCCCTGGGCCAGTTACCCCAGCTCCCACTTGATTGTTCATTTTCGAACCGTCTGTATAGAAAACAATCGATCCTTGGCGGAGGTTTGGGCCACCTTTTGCCCACGAATCACGCCCAGGATCAATAACTTGATATGAACAATCAAAGTTGTATTTTTTTTCCATCCAACCTTCGTTGTTCATAACTAAAGGATTAAGTTTTACAATTTTTAGAATGCTAAGATGTCCTATTAGATCACCTTCTAAAAGGTTCGCAAACCTTCTGATCCTTAGAGCGCTCTTTTCAGCTTCTAACTGTATGAATTGATGCAATGGCAACATAAAAAGTAGTGCATCCAGTGCCTTCGTTGGTGTACTTCTCATTGCACCGCTAATTGAACAAGTTGCTAGTCTTTGAAGTTTTTCTAACCTTCTTTGTGCAACGGTTTCTTTTGTTTTTGGCCACCAGACCAATGAAGCATAGGTAATCTTGGGTCTCACAATTGCCGAATAAATCCAATGGATCATTTTTGGCCTTAGTCCCCATTGCTTACCAAATATTTGCTATTAGATTAAATAAAAAAAAAAGAAATGGCGAAATTGAACTAAATTACTAAAACTATATAACTTTACAAGCAACTTCGAGAAAACTAGCATAAACTTTTGTGGTTTCTTAACTGTGCACTAAATTTCCAAAAAAAATCGAGAAAAATATCACTATCGGAACACCGTTAATTATTTAATGAGTAGAAGTAACTTAATATTCACTTAAAATCTATTAATTCCACTTATTTTCTTCAAGCACTGTATCAAGAACAAAAGGCTAAAATTCTAAAACTAATTTGGAAAAAATACACAATTTAAATACGATTTATTATCATCATACACACCGATTCCAAAGAAGAAAGCATATTCAAAATGTTCATTGTTATTCCGATCACAATACAATCACTTACCCTATCGAAATAATTGGAAAAATGGATTCCACCCGGAGCTCACTTGAAAAGGGTTCTATTTTAAAGTAAAATGGAAACCTTTTGTTTTATTTTGCGTTGGGCGCCAATAGACCTTTCTTGTGGATTTTTTTTATTGGCTTATCAGATACCTTTCAATCTGTACACGGTGTTCAATAAGTTCGGATACACTTTCAAAATTTGTTAAAAAAATGAAAACATGTTTTTTTTATTTTTTGGATTTATGTTATTGAAAGCTATGTTTACAAGGAACGTTTACAACATTTCTCTTGGAATGACCCCCCCTTTGTACTCCTTAACGAGCTTCAAACGTTTCTCGAACGCTTCGCAGGCGGCACGCACGGACTGCATGGGCATTTCGTCCCAGATTTTGAGAATTACCGTCTTGAAATGATCCAAAGTGCTGACCTTGTATTCGTTCAGCTTCGCCATCATATAGGACCAAACAAAAAAGTCGAGAGGATTCAAGTCCGGGGAGCTGGGAGGCCACAAAGTTTTGTCCAGAAAGTCGGTTAAATTGTCCCGACACCAGGCTTGAACCACATTTGCCGTATGGGCTGGTGCACCGTCCTGCTGGAACACGTAGTGCTCATCGCCGTAGAGGCTTCGGAGACTGGGGGCAACAACCTTTTCCAAAACCTCAGTTTTGTAGTACGCCGCGTTGATTTTGACGTTTTTTTCAATAAACACCAAGGGTAGCTTACCACGTTTGCATACTGCCCCCCAAACCATCACCGACGCGGCACTTTGGAACCGAGGGATGTTTATATTGGATTCAGGAATGCTGTCCCTCGATGGCGCCCACACCCGGTCATTTTGCACATTGTGCGGCTGCTGCAGCACGAACAGTTTCTCGTCCGAAAAAACAAACTCCTGACCAGCGTGCCGAGAGAGGATCCTCTTAGCTCGATCCAACCGCTTTTTGCTGGTAGCCTCCGAAACGCCATGGACCTTACGTTTTTTGTAAGGCCTGAAACCAAGGTCCTTGGTGAGTATGGTGTGAGCGGTTCCAATGGAAACGTTGAGATCTGCAGCCGTTTTCCGGATTGAGCGGTTCTTTTTGCGCCGAATTCGCTCCCTCACGATCTTGATGACCCGTGGCGTCCTCGCTGAACGCGGCCGACCGGATCTCGCAAGGTCATTGGTCGAGGACATCTCCCGGTATCGCCTGATGGTCGTGTAGACAAAGTTCCGCTTGACCCCATGCGATTTCAGCAGCCGGAATATATCGCCGGGTCGCTCACCGTTCAAAAAACGCTTAATTACGAAGTCCCGATACTCTTTCATCGCGCGTAACAAACAAACAACAACTAACAGAATGTCAACACCGCGCACATTCGGTAGCGTATGAATGAAGCTAAAGCTGACACCAATACCAATGCAGAATATGTACATGGCGCATACCTACGCAATGATGAAAACTTGTATTCGAACTTATTGAACACCGTGTAGAGTATACTTTTATAAGGGACTTATATTTTTTGAAGCCTGTAACTATTGAAAAACAATAAAAAACTGTTAAATGATCATTTCACCCCATATGCGCCCTGTGGTGAATACCTATTTGGCCCTTTCTTCCCAAATCTGATGTTTCTCATCTGAGGTGAGTTTCACGTTAACTTATTAGCTCTTCACTGCTATGGAGAAATCTCTTAAGCAGATGTCTGTGCTCGCGTGAAACATGGCGATAGTTTTCTTACCCAGTCACTCAACCGGAAAGTCTCATAACAAAATGTCATTCTTTTCATAAAAAAGCCACGTCTTCGAAAGTACTGTCATTAACTTTATTACGTCTGGGTGTGCTAGTGTGCCTTCTGGAAATGTGATAGTACGTTTTGGACGGAAACAAAAAACAGTTTTCGAGAAGATTAAAAATGGTAAGTAAACTTTTAGGTAATAGTTTGCGTGCGTTAAACGTCACTAAGCTCAATATTTGCGGATTTCGAGAAAGAGGATAACATTTTAACCAGTTCACCAGCAGTTTAATTAATGTATAACAATCATCACTTTGCAGAAGGTCATGACTATCGTAGGTTACGATATGCATGCGCAAAATTGGTACAACGGCATTACATCGAGGATCCTCCGGATTACCGTTCATAAACACCACAACCTTGTTTTTGTGCACGAGTTAGTCAATCTGGTTGGTATCCGTTGGAGCCACACATAGAGTTCTGGACAGAAAATTATCATACAAAAAGGTGAGTGAACGTTATAATTAACATGCAGTTTTTAATTTTAGTTTTTGCTTATAAAGCTTTGTTTCCGACACCATACCCCAATTAACGCATATTAACTGGGTGCTCGAAGAACTCCCGATCGATCTCGTATTCACCGTCGTTCTCGTCGTCGTCGGCAATACAACAACATAAGAGCTGGTGCTCCCGATATGCATCTCTTATTTTGAGGTGGACCTCAAGGACAAGCAACTGACATTCAGATTCCGGCAGAAAAGACTCTGAAACTGAAGAGGAGGCAGCTGACTAAGATTTATGGCAAGCACTCGATAAAATCGGTGGATATATTGTGCAGCAAGATGGATCGTGATACGTTACCCTCTCTAGGAGAAGCACACATTCTGGGTCTCATAGATACGGTGCTGGTGCATCCACCATCGACTACCGAAGGATCGTCGTGATTTGGAAATTGATTGACAGTGTAGCATTTAAACAATGCCTATTAGCCTTTTATTGCTATTATGTTTGATTCCACAATAAACTACTAGGTCCTTACATAAAACAATTTCATAAATATTCCATAATTGCGAAATACTCTCAGATGATTCTACGATTTATTAACCAAACGCATTGAGTTTTGCAATAAAATTTAGAAAATTTCCAGATTCAGTGAAATTGGATGTTGGACAAATATTTTTTTATTGAAGAACTCTTGTTATTCGATTTTATCACTACCCGAGCGGTTCCTGAATCGCTTCAATTATGCTGAACCTTCCATTGAATCAAACTAGGTTGCTTTCTAGGGTGTAATTTAAAATTCCAGGAAATTTTTAAATTTATCGAGTGTGACATCGATCGCCTAGTTGTGCCAGAAATACGAATTGGGCCTGTCTGGGTATGTTCGGCATGAGCTATCAGACACCGGAAAAAATGTTCTTTCAACGCTACGATCCCATCATGTCAGTTAACCTTGTGTAGGGTTTTATAACAAGACAATCTCGAGGCTTTGGATTTGTGTACTTTCTTCAATGGGATGTTGTTTGATAAACGCAACATATGGCCTCATCCATGACAGAAAAAAAACAAATGCACTAAACCCAGACCATTACAAGGGACCAAAAAACATAATCGAGCGCGAAAGTTTCGTAGCATTGATAATGAGGTTGGGTAATATATTTAGATATATTCTGATCATGGTTTCCAGGAAGTCACAAGAGGGAAGAAGGCAAATGTAAAAACTGTCTGATGATTATTCAAGCTTTGGTACGATTATTTTTGATAAGTGAATGCGGTTGTCGGTTGGTACGGCGCGGCTCAACGAAACGGAAATCACCTTCCCCAGTGATTCCATACATTCATCCACACTTCTGCCCAGTCGGGTCCAGATCTGGCTCTTGTGAATGTTAATTGGTATTACGGGTCTGAAAAGCCCAGTTCTTGAATTAGAATTTGAAAGATAATTGTTTCTGCCAGTAAATCATTTCTTATTAGTATTTTCCCAGAAATGAAGTATTATGTTAACAAGAAGATAACTTAAGCCCCCGTTTTATTCTAATTAAGGATGAGAATCTAATAAAAACGGGTTAAGAAGGTTAGCGGTAGAATTCTTTTTTTGTACTATATTCCCAACTAACATTTTTAGTTGCCTAAGCCGAAGTTTATAACTTATAAGCTGTTTTATAATTGTATAAAAGCAAATGAAGCTGAATAAGCTATAAGCAGAATTAAAAAATCGATACAGTACTTATGCGTAATGTAACACAGCTTTAACACAACATTTAGCTCTCGGTTGCATACTTTGAAAAGAAAGCTCTTATACGAACAATGTTTGTCTACGTTTACACAGCTTGTTTATGTAGCTAAGAAATTAATCCGTTAAGCTTTTGAATTGTCATTTTATTTTCTTATACACAATTTTATTTGTTAGCTTTGTTACAGCTTTTCAAAAGCCTTTATATTAAAAATACCTTAGCCGCTATATAGCTAAGTGATTATAGCTGTATAGAATGTTGTATAAGCAGTTGCGGCACAGAGTATGCAGCATCTTTGCAGTTATTTATATTGATTTGCAATTCATACACTGGGCGAACGAATCGAGAGGAATTCATAGGAATATCGAATGGAAATTTGCCGGAAGATATTGTTGCAAATTTCATACGATTCGCTAATGGAAAGAAGTTCAGAAAAAAAGTTGCAAGTGGGATTCGAACCATGAACCTCGGGATCCAGAGACGAGCCACAATCCCTCGAAACTATACACGCATGATAAGTGATGTCGAATGAAAGTGTATAAAAGACATGTTTTACTCGACCTATGCATCGAATCATTTCATACGATTTCGTATGGAATGAGTCTTGGACCCTTGCTTTGTGGTTCAGTTCCGATCGTATGAAAACCGTACGGATAATTTCATGAGTGTAGCTAAGTAAGCGCATTCATTACATGTTATGTCAACCACCTTACAACCATTCGTCTGAGCTGTCAAACGAAATGAAAGGAATACCGTCCATTTTATAAAGCAGAGTATATAGATTTCATAATGTTTCGAAGGATTTTGAAGACATATAAGAAAAGCCCCAAGTAACCACGAGGCTATAATAGCATGCATATATAGGGCATATGCATTACGTCTAGTGCATCATTGAAGTTGGAATAATGCTGAAAAGGGCCCCACTAAGATCGAACTAATGCTATATCTTTTGTAATAGCATAAGACATTGCTAAAGTAGCATTATTGCACTGGTAATGCATCACTACATTCTTAAATCTAATCTAACGCTTCATTACTTGACAATTAATGCGATCCCGCATTAATGATGTCGAATAAATGCGGTCCCGCATTAATGATATTGATTTTGGGTTGAATAAGTGCAATA
This sequence comes from Aedes koreicus, assembly GCA_024533555.2. Classification (NCBI taxonomy): domain Eukaryota; kingdom Metazoa; phylum Arthropoda; class Insecta; order Diptera; family Culicidae; genus Aedes; species Aedes koreicus. Next base: position 13,336 of record JAHHFK020005962.1, on the reverse strand, counting down.
ATATAATGCTTGTGGTTACTTGGGGCGGTACTTACTACCGAAAAACTGATGATACCTCTCGTGATGATCTTCAGGAATAGGCAATGAAGCATAACATATCCCACCTCGCATTGAAGGATCTCTTAGCAATACATAAAAATCAATACAATAACATTCATCTACCATCAGATCCTACAACATTGTTGGGAACTCCTTCGAGTACTACGGTTGTCGATATTCCAGGTGGACAATATTGACACAAAGGCCTAGAAAGTTGCCTTTGAAACTGTCTTGCAGATCTAAGCAAAGGGTTTCAGTTGGTGAGGATTTTGTTCACCGTAAAACGGTTAAATTATATACGGATACAAATTTGTGTGTATATGATTAAATAAAATCTTGTTGAATTTAAACGAACAATTTCTGTTGAAGTTTATTGTGTTTCATTGTTTTGATAGTATTATGTCACATAAATTCAAAATAAGATTCATTTACTTCTTATACACATTTACTGAAAAGATTGTGGAATATGTCTCGGTGGCTTAGTGGTTATTCTATCGGGCCACTGAGCAGTAAATCAGGTGTTCAATCCCCGGTCTTTTTTGTTAATCACAGGAAATTTATGTACCTAATTTTAATAAGATTTTCGTTTTGATTGTACAATTTTTATTACTCTCAGAAGTAATAAAGTATCTAAAAATTAATAATAACAAATGGTCCGAGAAAGGCACAGATAACAACGAAAATTGGATGGTTATCATGTTGAGATTATAATAATTTTGGTAACACTGATTTTCAAAACAGTATCAACCAGTTGATAAAGAGCTTCAGCAATCATTGTTGCTCAGCATTATTAGAACTAAAATCTGGTTTGAACACTTTAAACACGGGTACTGGAATTCCTTACAGCTGATATGGATCAGAGGATACAGTCACAGGTCTTATGGCGAAGGTGCAGAGTTCGAATCTGGTACGCTGGTAAGTGATATATAAATGTATAGATAAAAATCTTATAATATATAATTCATATAGTTAATTGTTAATTGCGCTCTACAACGGTAAAAAAGCAACATTGCCGTAATATCGTCACGAGTATTGTAAACAGTGTTTGACATACATATTTTTTTCGATTACTGTATACATCTGTAAGAAACAGAAACTCAATTTGCTACCAACTATTCACTCCGTTTTTTGGGTAGTAACTATGTTTAAGCGTTTATATAAACGTGTTAAGACTAGCAATAAAACGCCGATTGCCTCAGTTCTAAAAATAGAAATTGCTTTGAACGAATAAATATCTAAGTATCAGCTGTATACAAGTTGAGATAAAGTTGAGAGAATGATTATCAAGCAAAGAGGCTGCAAATTGGTGATAATACTAACTTTTTAAAAGCAGTATACACGCTTCTTGCTATCTTTTCGCAATTTCATGAAGCTGTGTAGATTCGCCAGATTTGCCTATGAAAATGTTGGCTGGGCGCATGTGCAACCACTACTTAACCATTACTCAATTTAACGCTGTATACGTATTGCCAATGAAGCGTTTACCTAATGAAAAATGTTAGTTGGGTTTTCGTTATAAGTTAATCGAGCTAATAAAAAGTATATTGCCTATAGTATATCATGTTGATATACAATTAGGAAGAAAGAACATTTCTTACTAGGTGGTTACTGTTCATCACTTTTCTGCAAATTCGATTTTAAAAAAAAAATCTATGTACAAAGAACATTGCAAAAAAAATCATTTCAATAAAAAATAAACAAAATTTCAATTCACTCTTCAAGCTTCGATCTCAAAACGGCTTTCTAAACGGTCCCGAAGTCGTTGTCTCGCGAGTAGTCATTGCCAGACTTGGAAAACATGTTGCTTTTCGAAAAGAAATCATCTTCGAATCCACCTTTGACATCTCGCTTTAAATCACTCGAAATGCTCTTGAAACTTTTGCTAACTGAACGCGTCGAATTTGCGAAATCTTCGGATGCCAGTCTTGATGTTCGTGTTTGTAATTTCCAGTTCCGTGAATCCGTCGTCATACGGGAGAACTCACCTTCAAACGGACAACCCTTTGCCCGTTGCTCCGAATCGTCCGAGGCACTGTTGCCTGCACTGTTTTTCAAAAAGTTCCTGCTGACTGGTGATAACAAATTTTCCACTTTTGTTTTTTTTTTTGTTAATAATGATCAAACTGATTAGTGCTGGACTTCTTGTGAGTGGTCGTCGCTGGTTTTCCATGGCTCACACCTTCATTATTATTGTTGTTGCTGTTCAATGTATTTGAACCAGAGGAGAATGGGTTCTCGGAACTGGCAGCTTGGTCGTCGCCAAATGAATCATCGCTATTGAAGGGCTGGCGAGCTCGGCAATATTCAAGAACTGGGAGCACCAAACAATACCGGTAGAGGTGAAGCTGTGGTTCCCCGTCCACCAATCGGCGATGGCTACAGGACTGACGATGTCCCGGACACGGAATCGGAGGAGAAAGTAGATTGCTGCTGTACCAAAAGTGACGGAGTGGCAGGTTTTTAGTTCTTATTGTTGAAGTCAGCAAAGTTGGCGAAACTGCTGCCGCCGCTGCTGTCGCCAAATGCATCCGGCGACATTGATGCTGGGGGCGCTAAATGGTTTCGGGCCCTGCAACGGTGTAGCCGGCCTTGGTGGATGCTGTCTAGCCTTCTTCTGAGGCAACTGGAGTGGAATTATTTTTCACGCGCTAGCTCTTTGCCTAAATGGATTTAAAGAAAAATCGTGCTTTTTACAACCGCAAGACAAAGAAGTCTTAAAATGGGATCATCTTTTTTGATTACGATGATCAACTATTCTCATCAATAGTTGTTGTTTTGAAGGTAACTCGTTATAAAATCTGCTGCGTGAAACAAATATCGAATTCGTTTTTGAACCTAGGTTGGAACTAGTTCCAACCTGCGATACCCGAACTTATTGTCAGTGCAAAACTCATATCGAATTCGTTTTTGAACCTGGGTTGGAACTAGTTCCAACCTGCGATACCCGAACTTATTGTCAGTGCAAACCTCAATCCGATAAGAGTTACAGAAAAATACATAGACACTGATGTTTGACACACAACAAGCCAACCCAATTCTGCCCCCCACCCAACAAATTATAAACAAAAAAAACAACAACACCACAACAATACAAAAAAAAACAACAACACCCACCCACCCACCACACACAAACAACCCACCCCACTTTTCCACCCCCCCCCATTTACAACAGACCAAAAACAAAAACAACAAAAAAAAAATAAAAATAACACAAACAAGCAGAAACTGCCACAAAAAAAATAAAAATTTTTTTTTAAAAAAAAAATTACACCACTTCACAGAGGCCCCAAAACCCCCCACATTTTTCCCACAATATAACACACACCACAAAAAGAAAAACAAATTATATTTTTCAAAAAAGAAAAAAAAAAAAAAGAGTAGAAAAAAAAAAATATTAAATCTACCCTTTTAAAAAATTCATTACCTTTAAAGGAAAAATATAAAAAATGGGGGTTAGGTCTGACGAGAAAGGTCTATTGTTAGCTTTCACTTGCCAGATCGGCCGTTTCACTGGGGACTTTCCTTTTTTTCCCCCTTCAGGCTTCAACCTGGGATTCAGGGTCTTTTATTGGCTCCGAGGGGAATTGGGCGGAAAACCCTCCCTTACACTGCGTATCCAAGGTGGACCAAGCAAAGAAAGAAGAAAAGGGATCAGAGCTTCAAAGAATAAAAACAGAATCAATGATATATATTTTGTTTTACATTTCTTTTTAAGTTTATTAAAAAACTATTGGGGAAAGGAATAGGGAAAGGAAAGGGAAAATAACCGGTATTTGCTGGACCGTCCAACGAAAATCCTCGTCTCTACGGCGCTCCTTTGGCTGGTTCCGATTTGCCACGAATATTCCGTCAGTCAGACTTGACTTTTACCGGACACCCAGGCCTTCTCCCACTTGATGCCGATACACTTCATTGCCCTCGCCACTTTACGGCTCGCACGTACTTTTCTTGCACGAAAAGTAAAAGAAAAAACGTTCGTTTTCACACAATTGCGCAATAAACAAGTCTGAACGGGTTTTCACTGAAATAAACTGAATGCTTTTGATGTTTTTACCTGATTAGATGTCGATCACAGTGGTGACAGCTGCTTTTATCAGCTGATTACGTATTGTAGTATGGGAGCCTTCTCTTTGACAATAAGGGTCAACTGTGAGAGCGCACAGCATTGCGCGTAACGGTTGTCACAGCAAATGAGGGAATAGGGATGTCAAGGATGGGAAATGGGTGATACCATGCGATAATATATACTAATTCATTCTATTTAATTCTGTTTGATCTGTTTTAAAAATTTAATGCTTATAAAAATAAAGAAATTAAATAAAAATTTAAAAAGATGTTTACAAAATTATGAAACTAATAAAATTACAATATTTAAAAATTTACAGTATTTACAAAATTTACAAGATAAAACAATGTAACCAACGTACAGGTTACACATTGAGTATCTGAAAGCAGTTTGTTCGTCTCGACCTATTTGTCCAGACGGGACAGGATCATTCATGCATTCACCATCTGGTGATAAAAAAGGCAATCAAAGTATATTTTACCTTTCAATTTGGTAAATTCATTCTACAGTGTATCCACGATAAAACTAATATCCTTGTTTTATGATTATTGTTTGCTCACACAGAGAAAAGTTTGATAGTCAATTTTACCATTAGTGGGGATAAGAATGACTAGGGCAAACTAATGATTTTCAACCGACTATAATCATTGTAAAAATGATCATTCAAAATAGGTGATTCTACTTATACTATAATGTCAGAATAGTCCCTGTTACCATGCCCTAATAAATTTCGTATGGCTATTTTTCTTAACGACCTATTAAAGAACCATTAAACCTACCATTAAAGAAATGGTTTAAGGATTTGTGATATCGTTCGTTTAAGGTAATGTTTAATCAGGGTGACCAGAGGTGGTAAATGTACATTTTTTTTTTTTGCAAAACCGTACCCTGCTGCGAAATTTGAGGCCCGCACACCGCCAACAGTTTATGTGTACAGTTCTAGCGAACGCGGGGGAGAGAAAACAGAAAGAGAAAAATTTCTTCCTAGTTAAGAAATTGTGAATGACTGTATTTGATAGCTTGATTAAAAATGCACTTAGTTGATAATCTTTGGTTGAGGGTTGTTAGGGCATCTTCAGCGGCGATCTATTTTTAGATCAACTTTATACCTGATTTGTATCAGCGAATCTTGAATAGAACTACTTTCTAAAATAGACCAACTTTGCGTTCCTCGCACCGATGTTGTATTTCTTGTTGTTAAACCCGCCAACACCTGTCATCCTGTTGATTATTCAACATTAGAGATCAGAAGTTTTTTTTTTCAGAGATCGCAGAATTTAACAAACATTTGATTGGATTGACCAAATAATTTTTAATAATTTTTAATGCCAGTAGTGCGTCGTTAGCTGACGACAAGGAATACTTGTTCTTTCGTTTGGCTGAAGGTTTGTGTGTGAATGCATGCATTTCATGAAAACGATATTAGATAATGCTGATTTATAGTTTAGCAGCGGATAAACAAGAGTTGAAACAAAGAGGGTCACATCCTGCATGAAGCCCCAACGTAGACCGTGATTTCCGTTCCGGTCATCAGAAGCTGTTCCAGGACTACTTCAGCGAAACGCAAACCTACAACGAGAAGCACTTTCTGCGTTTCCGCATGCCAAGGGAGGTGTTCCTGGACATTATGCGACTACTAGAGTCAACTAGAGGCTTCTCCAAAAAGTATCTGTATGAGCTGTTTGCAAGTGCTTATCATGACCAATCTATCAATAAACAGATTGTTTACTTTGAAGACTTCGTTACTTTTCATTTCCAAGCAATCGAAATACTATTCGGAATCTCGGAACCTCCGCATTTCGATCTAGTCAGCGTTTTCCGGAAAATGCAGTGGCTGAAGATAAGCATTCGTTATTTAGAAATGAAACGAAAAGGCAATTCACTAGCACCGGGAGCAACTTGAGGTAATTATCAGCATCCGAGGCGAGCAACACAACTTTTTGTCCGCCGCCAGCATCACACGCAGCAAACACTTTTCGGCTCACAAATATACCTCATTTTTTTAACAAATAACAAAAAACACCCCCAAACCCCCCTTTTCACAAACCCCCCCCCGCTTATTTCCCCCCGGCTTTGTTTAAACCATTACATTAAAATAAAGTAAATTTACCACCACTGACCATGACCATAGTCAATAATGTGAAGATTGTCGTGTATGTGGGTATTTTCCCGTAATAAAGAAATTAACGCGGTTCGATTACTGTGAAATAGAACTTTTAGTTTTACTTTAATTAATATAAAAGTCGGATAAAAGTAGATCGCGACACGCGGTTTTAATTCTTTTACTTTTCTGACAGCTCGTATACACTCGGAAAAGTTACCAGTTGAAATTTAGAAGAGTGCATACATGATATTTCCTCCCTCCTTTAGAAAAGAAATCTTAACTCCTATCACTACGGAGAATATCGACGAGGGGGGCGACGTTGTCTCTCAGAACGGCGCAATACTGGTGGTGAACCTTCACTTGACAGCATGGGACTGCTACTTGGCGTCAAGAACCTTGAATCCGGTGTATCAAACTCATCAGAAGACGCTTCCGACATTGAAGAGGATTCTTGATCGAGTTGCGGTTGCTGTGACGTCACGATGTCTCCATAAAAATGCATTGGATGGGATGCCTCACCTGTTCCATACGACCTTGATTCGCTTGACGGCTGGATGCATTTTTCGATGCACTCGTTGTTGTTGAAACGTCGAACTTGATCAACATGACGTTTCAGATGTTTTCCTTCGTAAACAATGTCGTAGTGCAAATCTCCCAAACGAGCAGCAACAACTCCTGGAATCCACTTGTCCATCCGAGGATTCCCAGAAAGGCAGTAAACGTGCTGACCCGGTGTAAGCGAACGGAACGATGAATCGAACGTTGCCCGTTGTTTCTCCGTTATCTTTGTGCTGACGTCCTGTGGCTTGACGAGATCCAGCCGTGTTCGGATGTTTCGGCCTAGGAATAATTTCGCTGGTGATTCTCTGGTCTCGGCCTGAGGAGCCTTTCGGTACTGCTGCAGGAATTCATTGATGTTAACTAGCAAAGTGTTGTTCGTCGTTCCCATCGCCTTAAGTGCCTTTTTCACGGTCTGGACGTATCGCTCGGCCTGCCCGTTTGTGGCCGGGTGATAGGGTGCGGAAAGCTTGTGGTATTTCACCCCGCTCCGATGGAGGATTGACTTAAATTATTCGGCAGTGAACTGTGGACCGTTGTCCGATACAATCGTTACTGGTGCTCCGTAGGCGGCGAATAATCCATCGAGAAGATTGATAGTGGCAGCAGCTGTGGTTGAGTTGGTGATTTTGACCTCAACCCATTTGCTAAACGCGTCGACGACAATTAGCAGCATCGCGCCCGCTACTGGGCCAGCGTAATCGACATGGATACGCTCCCATGGACCGTTCGGGTACTCCCACTGATGACTGCTGAACTTCGGTGGTGCTGGTGCATGTCGTGCGCATTCCGTACAGGATTTCGCTTTGCGTTCGATGTCTGCAGCGATGCCTGGCCAGTAGACGAAAGAACGTGCTAGCCCCTTCATTTTGACCACCCCGATGTGCGCCACATGCAGGTCATTCAGGATCGCTTGCCGAAGAGCAGGTGGGATGACGACACGATGCTCGAAAAGTAGACAGTTTGCAACGAGAGTGTATTTTGCTTCCGGCGCCTTGTATCCTGACTGTGCAAGATTTCGACCCAACTCCAGCTGCTGTATTATCTTCCCAAGTTGAGTGTCCTTCCGTGTCTCATGTGCAATGTGTTCAGCTCGCACTGGCAGTTGTTGGAGTAGGGCGAACTGTTCGAATTCGTCCTCGCTATTTCTTCCCTCGTGAAGGGTCAAACAGTTGACATCAGATTGCGTCGTTTGGCTTGGGATTCTGGAACAGTAGTCGGCATTCGTGTTCTGACTGGTAGGCTTGTAGACTACGTCGAAGTTAAAGTGAGCCAGGTAATCAGCGTAGTTTGCCATTCGAGTGATACACAGCGTTGGGAGGGACTTCTCGGGGTGTAGGATTTGCGTTAGCGGCTTGTGATCCGTAATAAGCGTGAACTTACGCGCATAAAGGTAGTGAAAAAATTTCTTCACCGCCCATACGATGGCTAGAGCCTCCTTGTCGATTTGCGGATATCGTTGCTCGGTGGCGGACATGGTGCAACTGGCATATGCTATCGGTCGCTCCGTTCCGTTACACAGACGGTGTGATAGAACGGCACCGAGACCAGTTTTGCTTGCGTCCGTTGCTAGAATCAGTGGTAGAGTAGGGTCGTATTGCATCAGCACTTGTGGTGAGATCAGAACCTGTTTCAAGTCTTGATAGGCCCTGTCTGCGATCGGCGAGCAACATGTTGCGTAAACTTCATGCCCTTGAGGAGAGATTGGGGATAAATGCAGAGTAGTAGGTTGCCTTACCTAGGAACAGCTGCAGTTCTTCGGAGGATGTCGGACGTGGTGCATCACGGATGGCTTCGACGTGCTTGTCCGATTTGTGTAAACCATGACGATGATCCGATGATCTAGGCATTCGAGCGATGGCGTAGCGAAGATACACTTCGATCGATTGAGTTGCAGACCATTTTGCTTCATCCTGTCCATCGTTGCGGTGAGAGCTAGCAGAAACTCATCGAAGTGTTTTGCGAAGATGATGACGTCATCGTAGAAGCTGACAACATGATCCAATCCTTGAAGAACGGACTCCATTCGTCGTTGCCAAATAGCCGGGATGTTGGCAGCTCCATATACGGCTCTGGTGGGACGAATGAGCCCATGCGTCGTAGTATTGAGAGTGAGCACATGGCGAAACTCATCGTCGATTGGAAGGTGTGTGTAGGCATCGGTTACGTCCAGGTGACAAAACAAGATAGCTCCCTTCATTTGGTTAAATATCGTTTCAATCTTCGGAATAGGATGTTCGTCAATAATCATCCTTGAGTTGACGGTCGGTTTATAGTTACCGGTGATCCGAATACCTCCGTTCTTCTTCATGACAATGTGGGTTGGCGATGCCGACTCGGAGTACTCCACTTTTTCGTAGAATCCCGAAGCTAGTTTTTTATCGATCTCCGCTGCATACCGGTCACGCAGTGCAATAGGTACATCTCGTGCCTTCGCGAAAACTGGAGATACTCCAGGCTTCACATGAACTTTCGCTGGGGGTCCTATAAGCTTTCCTGGAACTTCGCTGAAGATGCTGTCAAAATTGTCCAGAAGTTTCGACAGGTGTGCTGCTTGATCCGGAGTAAGTGCGGCGCTCGTAAGAAAGTTGACGGACAAGTCTAGAGAGAACATTCGATTAAGGATGATCTGGTCAGCAAAGTGAGCAATCCACTGGCACCCAAAGAGAGATTCGGATTCTCCGAACACGACGTATAGATTGAGTCTTCAATTGATACATGCACAGGGAGACGACCAAGACAGTTGATGCGATGACCAGTGTAGCTTGAAAATTGTCTGTCCGTTGCCAGCAGTGAAAACTTTGGCTTGATCTTCCTGAGCTGCGATTCTCCGACGATCCCGCATGGTGCTCCGGTGTCCAATTCCATCGGTAGGCGGCGACCGTCGATTTCCACATCGATTATTTTATTTCCGGTGGACGGAACGTTGTGAACTTGACTGAGAGACTGTACCTGGTCGACTTCGGAAGCTGGCGTCTCTTGCGATTGGATCTGATCAGCAGAAGAGTGTTGAAACTTGAACTTCTCCGATCTGCATACTTTGGCTATGTGGCCCATTTTGTTGCAGACATTGCACCTGACATCGCGGAACCGACATTAACTCCGCAGATGCTGTCCTCCACATCCGTTACAGGAACTTGATCCACCAGCACTGTTCGGGTGAGCTTTAGTACGCTGACTTTCGTTTGATGTTCCTCTTGGTTTATTATCGTGCTGCTTCCAATAAGAGGGTGGCAATCGTTAAAGAGACTGTTTTTTTTGCGTTATTATCTTCACCCCCGTTTCGCGAGGAGTGTTTTTTTCATTCCCCCCCCCTGACACCACTGTGTGTTTTGTTTGTTTTTTCTCTCAAAAAAAAAAAAAGTACGCGGATTGATTAAAAAAAAAAAATTTTTTTTTTTTTATAATAAAAAAAAAAAAAAGAAAAAAAAAAAAGAGCCCGGCACGTGTTTTTTTTTTTTTTCTTCTCCGACAGCTCGTTAACACGGGAAAAAGACAGGTGAAAAATAAGAAAAGAGCAAACATGATAAAGATGAATATATGTCTCAGACAATTTTCATGGTTATTGTAACCATTATGTGCAATAGTCATCTTGACCATGATTTAATTATCGGTACAACCATACCAGAGAACTCTTGAAAATAACGCAGATAAGACAAAATGTGCTTTTTTTACACATAGAATAGGATTACTTTTACCCATTTCAATGAAACAATGTCAAGAAACAAGACTATTTTTTGAAACAAATACATATAACCTTATTTTTTAATCAAGGTGATAATTGTGTTACGCATTTTTAAAAACGTCGACGCCAATATTATCAACACATTGTACGCATTTTAAACTTCTTTTGACAGTAGTATTTACTCATTTACTCATTTACTCATGACCTTGTCACGGGTGTACAAACTACCCAAGTTCCGCCAACATAAATCAAAAACATCATCTTGTCTGAGCTGCTTTACAATGGTTGTGACCAATGCCAGGTTGACAGGTATGATTTAAATTCGGTTCCGTTTCCGATGTCGTTGTGTTAGGGCCAAGGAATCAATTATTCTTCAAAAACCGTGAAAAACTAGCAAAAAAAGAGCAGGTCGATATGTGCTTGTCCCAACCATTTGCCAACAATAAAATATTGCGAATGTATTTGTTGGCAACTAACATCAATAAAATATTGTGGTTTTTTTTTTCAGTACGTGAATTGAGGATCATTTTCAGGCCAAAATGTTATCTAATTAGATCAAAGTATCTCAACTAACGTATGGATAGTGAAATCTGCAAAAAAGTAAAAAGGCCATATAATTTTTATTTGTAAACAAAAGCAATCACTCTTTATTTTAGTTGTTCATATAAACAAACAAGTTAATGCAGAAAAAAATTTACTCCAATTCGCTCAGCCTTGCGGCAGTTGGCAGGCACTTTGCTCATGGACGCCGCAAAACTTAATGTTTTCATATTTGCGAGCTCTTTTTTTATTTTTTGCTGAAGATGTTTGGTAGTTTTTGGACGAAAGTTGTTTGAATATACCTTCCGCTTCAGAAAGGCCCAAAAATCTTCAATTGGGCGAAGTTGTGGCACGTTTGTAGGGGTTTTAATCCTTCAGCACATAAGGGATCTTTATGCTTTCCATGGCTTCCAAAGATTTCTTCGCATAATGGCTCGATGCTAAATCCTGCCAGAACACTACTTTTCGTCCACGATGTTTTTTAGAAATAAACTGTTTCATCTTAGGCAAGCAGTTTTCAATATAACGATTTGCGGTGATGGCCAACCCCGATTCAAAGAAAACAGGTTTTGACATTCCAAGTGGGCTGATTGCCAACCAAAGCAATATTTTCCCTGGGAATTTCGTATGTTCAACAAACTTCACATCTTCTTTCACCTGTGCTTTGGGACTGTCGTAGAAGTATTTTTCTTGCCATTCATTTCCATCCAACGTGAAATAAGTCTCGTCATCCATGATGCAAAGTACATCGTTTTTCTCTTGAAAAACATTTCGGACAAGCTTTCTCAATCGTACTTTCTGAACAGCAGCTTGAGTTTCTGACACTTTCGGTTTCACTTTCCTTGACCGCTTCTTGATCCCAGCTTCATCCAAAACCTTTTTGACAGTTTGGTGGTGACAATTAAACTTTTTTCCAAGTTTTCTGTACGACTTTGCCACCCGAGCTTCTGTCAACCGTATTAAATTTCGTTTCACTGAAGAATCTCTCAAACTTGACCAATTTCATGAACCGATCTTCCGAGTTGTTGTTTTTCGCATTTGGTAGGACGAAAGAATGCTGTATATGGTTCGACGACTTATTCCCATGTCCATAAAATAACGCACTACCTTCGATTTCGGCCAATCTGGATGAGCGTTTCAAAAATTACAAATGAGTTTCCGGCGTTGTTCCTCCTGATTACTCATGTTTCGTCTTGTAATAGATTACCGACAACTTGAACACTTGGAACTGAAGTATGACAGAGCTGTTAAAAACTTGACATCGATCAGCTGTAGGATCGTTAGGGTTGTGATTGAAGCAGGGCTGTGAAAATGTGTGCAGATTTCACTATCCATACGTTACGTAATATTTGAAAATCATTTTGTGGTAATCAAAAATAATAATTGCAAGCCGTAAATCTCTATCTCTATCTTTTCTCTATCCTGTTCAAGTTGCAGCAAACCATAGTTGCGTGTTGCTTCTGTCATGACATTCGCAGCTGGCAACAAGTCGAAGTTGCGGCGAGTTGTTTGGAAATCGTTTCCTTAGTTAGGGCCTTAGTTTAACAATTTGTGATTCGTTTCAATTTGTCTGTTGAGTACTTTTGGAATAATACGCTAGGTATAACAAAAGCTGGATAGTTTAGATTGAGCGTTTGAATTTAGTAGTTGCCACGTTTCTCACTTATGGCACCACAAGCGCAAAAAAAGGGTCGCCTGAAAAAATGTGAGTGACTTATATTGTTAATATAGTATATTTGGATATAGGGTAGGGAACGGCTTAATCAGGGGTCACTATTTTAATCAGTTGTTAGGAAATAGGTCTATAACTCCTACATTTTCCAATTTTTTTCCTTTTTATTGATACGATCATAAGCTTTATCTATTGGGCCAATGATTCGATGTATGAATCATGATTGATTACCAATTTATTACTGTTATTTTGAAGATTTAAAATACATCATCTAGAAACCATCAGTTTCTGACCTGCTGAAGAAGTTCGCTCAAATTTTGCCTTTGTGTATTTTGCATTTGCATCGCATCGCGTGTACCGGAGAGCATGTCTTCATCAGCTCTCTCCCACAACTAGGCTTGTTGCCAGAATGTGATGTTGAACATTGAGTAAAATTTATTACATATTTAGATGATCTGAAATCGCTATTTATTTCATGTTTCTTCCAATCGTTGGAGGTTGATCTATGCTTATGATTATATTGTCCATCATCTGGCACTATCATTTGCAATAAAAAATATCTTTTGGAGCTGTCCAATAGTACTCAACGATAAATAATGCTTCGCTGTTGAGCTGCAGCTATGGCATCACTGTTGCTTTTGAGAGAGCCCATGTTTCCTCTCTTCTTTGTTA
>JAHHFK020005961.1:0-85177 GCA_024533555.2 Aedes koreicus | reverse complement strand
GCAGTTTCTTCGACTCCCGCGCACTCACTGCATGCGGAGGACTGTGCATGCCCATATTTGTGCAGGTATTGTCTAAAACAGCCGTGGCCAGACAATATCTGCGTTAGAGTGGAAGTTCACTTCACCGTGTCGCCTACCGACCCACCCGGTTAATTCCGGATTAATCGGTGGGTCCACCGACCTTTGGTGGAGTTGTTCCATTCCCTCTGCCACTTAACCATGGATGCGGCTCTAGTGGTCTTTCGGATACCTCTTGTTCCACGACGTGACTGACATAGGACAGCTTGTCGTCGATCATAACCCCAAGATACCTCAAGAACCTCTTCGATTCTACTGTGCAGTTACCTGCACTGATCGTCGCATGTTGCTCCGATTTCCGATTGTTCACCACCGTGACCTCAGTCTTATGGTGGGCTAGCTCCAATTGGTTGGAGCTCATCCATCTCTCCACAATGCCAATGGAGTGCGAGGCCGTTAACTCGACCTCTTCAATGGATTCACCACATATCTCCGGGGTGATGTCGTCCGCGAACCCGAATATCTTTACCCCGCTCGGGAACTCAAGCCGCAGTACCTCGTCGTACATCGTGTTCCATAACACCGGACCCAGGATCGAACCTTGTGGGACGCCTGCGGTGATCTGCACACGTTTCTGGCCTGCCTCTGTATTGTATACCAGTACGCTATTCTGGAAGTAATTTCCGAGAATCTTGTACAGGTACCCAGGAGGCTGAAGGCGTTGGAGCGAGTCGGCGATAGCCATCCAACTGGCGCTATTGAACGCATTCCTCACGTCAAGGGTGACCACCGCACAGTATCGTACTCCTCTCCTCTTGCGCTGGATTGCCACCTCAGCCGTCTTGGTGACAGACAGGATGGCATCCACCGTCGACTTCCCTTTACGGAAGCCAAACTGATGATTAGACTGACCACCTATACCCTCCGTGTATGTTGTCAGTCTGGTGAGGATTACCCTCTCGAGCACCTTACCCACTCTATCCAACAGACATATTGGTCTATATGCCGATGGATCTCCTGGTGGCTTCCCTGTCTTTGGTAGCAACACAAGGGTCTGAATTTTCCAGGCGTCCGGGAAGACGCCCTCGTCCAGAACACTTTTGCATCACCACCCTGAACATTTCGGGATCCAGCAAGATAGCCGTCTTGATGGCCAGGTTCGGAATACCATCGGTCCCGGCGCTTTGTTCACCTTTAGCGACTTTCCTATCGCAATGCGTTCATTGGCCTTCTGACACAGACCCTCGAAGCAGGCTCGCTTGCTGGCCTTTATCTCCTTCTTTAGTGCGGCCTTTGCGGCGTCTAGCGCCCCTCTACGCTCGATTCTATCGGCGTCTGACCGCGCTCTTTGCACCCTCCGTCTTGCGTGGAGGCATGTTCTTCGGAGGTCGGCGATCGACTCCGTCCACCAATACACCGGCGATCTTCCATTCCTCGGTTTGACTTCCCTCGGCATGGTCGCATCGCACGCTCGTGTAAGTGTCATAACGAGTCTTTCGCTGCAAGGTTCCTGGGTTTCGCGTAAGTTTCGTTCCCTCTCAAGCGTCTCTTTAAAAACCTCTACATCAAAGTAGGACGTCCTCCATCTGCGGGCGAATGGAGTGGATGCTCCTCCTTCCGCACGCTGCCTTGTATTGTGGACGATACAATAACGTACCGCCAAGTGGTCGCTATGGGTGTAGCCATCATCCACCCTCAATTGCTAATTAGCCCAGGACTGCTAAATGTTATATCGATGATCGATTCCGCTCCGTTTCTATGGTAGGTACTCGTGGTACCCACGTTGGCTAGGTCTACATTGAGCCTAGCCAAGGCCTCAGAAGAATCTGGCCCCTAGGGTTGGTAAGGCGGCTCCCCACTCGAGCGCCCAAGCGTTGAAGTCCCCCGCTATTACCAACGGGTTCAGGCCAGTTAGCTCCGTTGTCATCCGATCGAGCATATTTTAAAACTGTTCGATCGACCACCTTGGCGGTGCGTAGCAGCAGCAGAAGAACACTCCATTCACTTTTACAACCACGAAGCCTTCGTTTGTGTTGGACACAACCTCCTGGACCGGGTACTTGCCCGTCGTCCATAATGCCGCCATAACCAGTTGCCGTTGCCGGATGGGATGCGGTATGGGTCGGAAATTATGGCGATATCCATGCCGACTCGCTAACTGTCTGACACAGCAGTTGCTGGGCTGCCTCACAATGGTTGGGTTACCTGCATTACGGTTGGCTCGTTGGTATACCCTTAGCGGCCGGGCACTTGGCCCCCCCATGACGTGCTTATCATCCGGTTTCCCGGCGCACATCAAGCATTTGGGGGGACCTTTGCAATCCCGTGCCTTGTGGCTAGTGCTGCCACACCTTCTGCACATGTTGCTCCTATCTGGACCTTTGCATTCCCAGGACATGTGCCCGCTCTCTAGGCATCTGAAGCATCTGCGCTGGCGGCTGGTGCAGGCTTAAGTGGGCATATTGACCATCCCACCTTCACCTTCGCCACTTTCAACACCGCGTCTGCGTCGACTGCCGCTACCCTCAGGGTTGCCACCTGGGTCCCAAGTGGACCCTTCCTTTCCAAGTGGACTGTTCCTTCAGTGCAGTGGAGATCTCGTCTGCCTCGGTGATCTCATCCAGGTTTTTACACTGGATCGTCACCTGCGAGACGAGGGCGCGCACCTCCACCCTCACCTAAGGCCTGTATGTGTGTGTGTATGTGTATGAGTGTATGACTCTGTGTCAACGCGTCCTTCTTCTCTTTTAAGAAAGCGAGTAATGGCGCTATTACCATAAGCCATAAAAGGCTAGGACAAGAGTTAGTGCTCATGTCCCAACCGACAGACAAGCTCCCACGCAAGAAAAGGCACTACACCCTTCGATTTGGAGCATGAATACAAGTAGGAAACGCCTGTGTGGACAACGAAGGAGTGCATTAATTTTCTTAGCTTCGTCACTCCCAACGACCAATATACATATAAATATACATATGCTTTCTCGCCTCTCGCACAATCCCATCCAACTTCTAACTCCAGATGTCTATGAAGGTAGCATGAGTTCTCAGCATCTTCTTAAGTAAACATCTAATCAACACTTCCTTCCCATCCCTTGCTGATCATAAGGACCTGGCCAGGTGTTGTGCAAAGAGATTGATGGATGAAGAGTCTGTCACACCCAAGGCTGCTCTTCTGGCGCTTCCATCGTCTCTACATCAGCCAACCCAGGATTGTGTATGATCGAAAAATGCTATGCTTTGCTATGCTATGTATAGCGCTCGAACTTATTATAATGACGGAAAGCTATCAGCTTATTATTGCGTCTGTACTAATTGCCATTGCTTTTTTTGAAAGTTTTACCGGTCACTTTTGAATTATTGAAAGTGAATTATCAATTTTTAATTGCTATTTTAAGTTTTTCTAGTGCGAATTGTTATTTTTATGTTAGCACAGTGTTTAATAATTTAGTAGCCATTTCACATATTTTAATTGCTATTTTTTCCATTTTTATTGATTTATACCCTGCCATATTCAAATAGCCTATTTCGTCCATTGTGGTGTCGATAAACTCCTTAGTACCCACTCCACTGACCTCATTGAACTCCACAGCATGACGCTGCTTCCTCCGTATTTAACAGTAAGGCTCCACACCATCTGCCTTCCATCGGTTCCAAATAGGTTAAGTTTAGTCTTGTAATTGAAAATCACTTTGTTCCAGGACTCTACAGGCTTCTCAACATGTTCCTTCGCAAATACCATTTTTACTATTCGCTCTTGAGAGGAGAGGCCCTCGGGGAATATTTTTCGATCGACTCGGACTTAACGAATTGGACCTTTTGACTCGAACTCCTCTATTCAAAATACGATATGATTTTGATTTCTTTAAGTCACGAAAAGCCGAATCCGTACGAAGTAACAATTTCTAGTTAAAATAAAGTTTTTTCAGACTCAGATTCTGATTCCTTGACTTGGAATTTCAGACACGGACTCGGACTCCTCAACCCGAATCCCTCGACTCGAACTCCTCAACACGAACCCTTGAATTTGTACTTCTCGACTTGTACTTTTTGACTCATATTTCAGGATTTGGGCACCTTTAATAGACTAAGACGCTTAATTTCTTTCATAAAATCGAGTTACGTGGGGGCGACCCCGGCGTAGTGGTTAGCATCTATACCTCTCACGCCAAAGTCACGAGTTCAAATCTCACCCCCGGACAAGTTACGAAAAACACCCAAAGAAGGTGTTTGAGTGACTACGACGGGAGATGAACCAGCCCGAGGCTGAAAATCTCGATAATAAAGAAACAGACAGAGATCGAGTCACGTTAGGTTTGCAACTCTTGTCCATTTTTGTGTGCACTGTACTGCCTGAAAACAAACGCACAATACTTATGGACACTCCATAAGAGTTATTTATTTATTCATTTATCTTTTAACAGACATTTTAGTGTTCAAATGATAAAATTTAATTTCATAATTTTAACAAAAATTTATATATTCGCAGATGGATTTGTGCTATGAAGAAGGATCCTGAACTGTTTTCAGGAACTCGAGAGCAAGCCTGAACATGGATGGCGACTAGCAGGGATGAGTAATCCATGCGATTCGTTTACAGATATTAATAAGAAACAATAAGTAACAAAAAGAGCTTTGCCAGTCTCTCGACGGATAGAATCATTTGATAGGGGCTCTCGTAGCTTGGCAACCAGTTAGGCCGTTACAATAGAAGTCTTCGTAGCACATATCGAATGGAACGACGTTTGACAGTTTCAGCTCATTTAATATCTTTATGAAAACGAGGCTCTAGACTGATGATGCATTTTCTAGTATTGCACGAACTAGAGAACAGGTGTCTCGAATCTTCACGGATTGAACTCCGTAATGCTGTCGATATGATCAAGCTACTGTCTAACACAACCCCTAGATTCTTCACCTGGACTGCTTTGAAAATCTAGAACTTGATGAAGAATACTTGAAATAGATCCGTGAATCCTATCTTCAGACGTAACGTTGTTAAAGCCCGATTCAAAGTAAATTTGAACGCATTCTCGTGATCATAACTCAAGAATTAAACAACATTGGTTGATCACGGTTGATCAAAACGTCAAACAAAAGGGTATTTATTCAGCTTTTAAACGATATACAACAAATTATTACATTTAACCGTTTCAAACGAACTTTCGCACTTTACTTGTGATCGATGCCATCATGATCTGCACAGTCGCTGGTGACACTGTACCGGTGAACTTATTCCACTTTAAACGCATTTGTTGTGCATTTGTCACTTCTTTACCGCATCCTAGAAGTTTTCGCTTGACAATTGCCCAATATTTTTTCGATCGGTCTGAACTCAGGGCAATTCGGAGGATTAATCTCTTTGGCGAAGAAATTAACATTGTTTGCAGCATACCATTCTAGTACCTCCTAAGAGTAGTGGCAGCTGGCTAGATCCGGCCAAAACATAACGTTGGTCTTGTGTTGCCGAATGAAGGATAAAATCCGCTTTTTCAGACACTCTTTAATGTAAACCTTCGACGTCATTGTGTTAGATGTGATGAAAACCTTGGTCTTAAGGCCACAACTGCAGATTCCTTGCCAAATCATTAGTTTTCGAGCAAACGTATCAGCTAGTACAGATTTATACCTGGAAGGAACATCCCCACGACCAGTTTCCAGGTAAAATTTCCGTCCAGGGATTTGTTTATAATCCATTTTTTATTTATTTATTTATGTATTTATTTATTTATTTATTTATTTATTTATTTATTTATAATCCATTTTGACATATGTTTCGTCATCCATTAAAATACAGCCATCAAATTTCGTCAAAATTCGTTCGTGTAGTAATCGTGCTCGCTTTTTGGCCACTAAATTTTGTTTCAGGGAGCAATTCGGATGTTTAATGTCACAAAAAGACTTATATCCTTCTCTTGAAAGGATGTTACGAACGGTGGAACAATTGGAATCGTATTTTTTTTTGCCAAATCACGTATGGAGACACCTTTCACGTACCTCAACACCTTTCTCCTCAGCTCTTTGTCCCTAGTGCCACTTTTATGATAGATGCGCTGTGCTCTATCTACACTCCGAGTATCCTTGTAACGTTTGATTACAAGACACACCGTTGACTTTGGGAATTTTAACACTTCTGCTTTTTTTGAGGCAGACCACGAAGGATTCTCTAGATGTTTGTGCACAATTAATTTTCTTTTCTCAAGTTCCGTGATTCGTAATTTCGAAATGCGTCAATCAATCGAGAAAAACTTTTCACCAATTGCTTTGTCAATAAAACGTCAACAAATGCTTGTCAAACGTTTATTGTTCCAACCACCAGGGACGCGGTGGTGTATTAAACCGTGCGTCCAGTTTTACTTTGAATCGAGCTTTACTTCTGTAGTTACTGTTAGAACTTTTCCTGGATTCAAAATCCTACCGAACGATTTGTTTGGAATGTAGATTTTCTTTTGATAACCAGTACTTCGAATGCAGCTGTAATATATGTAGTGCAGTAACTGGAAAGCACATTTTTTTCTTTCAGTCTCAGCATGTAGCCTTGATTGTTGAAACTTCGCATGCTTTATTAACGTGATTTCAGTTTTTTGGGCTAGACACATGAGGCGGGATCAACGGCTTCACTCCCCTTCCGAAGGAAGACGGGATCAAAGATGTTTCGTCTCAGAAAATACTACCGACTACAATTGATACCAGAATTGGGGTGAGAGTCAACCACGCTCACAACTTCCCCACCGGCTCCATCTATGGTTGAAACTAAATACCTCAAAATTCCTCAATTCTCAACTTCAGTTAAAGTTAAAGCTAATTGATCACCGGGATGATGAAAATCATTATGAAGAGAAATTAAGTCTTCCAGTACTATAGAACAGTTTTGGCGATAGTTGTTAAGAAAATTCCAAAAAGATTAATAAATACTAAACTAAGAATCCTAGAGTCAAACTCTTTAAACCGGACTCGTCAAATTGAACTCGTTCAATTGGACTCGTTGATCAGAAATTTTCGACACGGATTGATCGTTTGTGAGTCCTTAAGACAGACTTTGATTCGGACTCTTTGATTCATTCGGACTTCTTGATTCACACTTAGATTTTTTTACAGAAATCTGTAAAAGTTTTCCGAATTCTAAACAGCTGAACGTTTGGTAATCCAATATAACGGATTTCGCTAAAATTTTACCGAAATCCGGTGAATTTTTTACAGATAACTGTAAAATTTCACTGAAATCCGCTAAATCGGACGTTCAGCTGTTGAGAATTCGGTAAACTTTTACAGATTTCTGTAAAAAATATCTAAGTGTGTTCATTCCATATTCAGCTGGAATTGATTCCTCGCCGCAGACTGTTCTACTTGGAATCGTTGACTCGAACTCCTCGTCTCGGACTAGACAAATCGGTCTACTTTTCAACTCGGCCTCTGAAATAGAAACCTAATTATAGATGCTTCGGGTTGGACTTCAGTACCCGGTGCCTTGAAAAGATCTACAGAAATCGGAAGTTCTGTGTATTGCTATCTTAGATTTCTCGCTTATTTTCTAATTTTAAAATTTTTACAGCTCATTTCAGAGAGTCAATATCACAGAAAAAAATAATGAATTTTAACAGGCGCGTAAAATTTCCCCTCCTTTAATTTCAAGCCAAAGGAGGCGTAAACAACTAAATTGTTTGCAATCTTTCATGCGCCATACAACAATGTTTGCAATCTTTCATACAACATGCTGGATTCAGGCGTTATTTGGCTTAGATTTACATGAATTATCCCATTATTTTCTGCCAAATCTAGCATTCCCTTTATGAGCATTAGATAAAGCAGAACATTAAATGTTTATTTTTATCTGTGTAAAAAAACGGATAAAATAACATTGAAGAAGTTAGACACCGATATTAAAAAGTTCAGATTGGTTCCATAATTGGTCAAATTTAGTGTCACCATTTTCAAAGTGTTCATCCGATCCGGAAAATACATCAGTTTATCGTTCATGTAACCCTGTTTCTTGTTCTCAAATGTTTAAGTTGTCACATTTCATGTTAGTCCTTCATTAAGACTCTTAATTGGCGCTCGTGTAGTTTAATTTCAACAATCCTTTTAGCCGAAAATTGATGTGAGTTGCTATGCTGATCTTTAAAGCCTACATAGAAAAAAATAATGAATTTTAACAAGCGCCTAAAATTTACCTTCGTTTAATTCCAAGCCAAAGGAGGCGTAAACAACGAAATTGTTTGCAATATTTCATGCGCCATACAACCATGTTTGCAATCTATCATGCAACAGGCTAGATTGAGGCGTTATCTGGCTAAAATTTACATGAAATATCCCATTATTTTCAGCCAAATCTAGCATTCCCTTTATGTGCATTATATAACGCAGAAAATTCAATGTTTCTTTTTATCTGTGTATAGTGTCAAACACTATACAAATGCTTAAATGTATGAGTATGTACATTTACGCTAGCTGTATCCATGATTGTGATCAATCGTCTTTACCTATCGGTTTGTAAACAATAAATAACAACAAAAATAATAACAAAAATAATAACAAAAACAACAAAACACAGCTACTCGTATCAACAGGCTACGAGCGTACCGATACAAATCTGC
The DNA here is from genome assembly GCA_024533555.2 of Aedes koreicus. Classification (NCBI taxonomy): domain Eukaryota; kingdom Metazoa; phylum Arthropoda; class Insecta; order Diptera; family Culicidae; genus Aedes; species Aedes koreicus. The sequence continues at coordinate 76,568 of JAHHFK020005961.1, read as the reverse complement.
TGCTCGTCTGTCCGAGAGTACAGCACAAATAATTTTCTATTAACAAGCTTTGTGGCATCAAAACAAATTTCACGAGATAACGTTTCTTTACTTCCATTTGCATCGTGTCTCAATACGAAGGGGAAGCTTTGATTAATTTTTCACCCAAACACGGGTGATTCAGCAAAAATCAAAACATTAGATTCAATTTTCATCTCCAGTTACATCACCGTGTCATCTGCAACTCGTGGAACATTAACCTTTGGCTTGCACTCCAGGATAAGGGAGTGCATTCTTACAGAACTGACGAGCGAACTGCGGAGATTCTCTCGTTGCTCACGGCGCAGTGCTCGCGGTGTCCCAGAAAGAGGACATTCATCCCAGTAAGCTTTTCTCGCGTGCATTTTCCACGGGTTCCTTTGTGTAGTGAAATTTATCCCGAGATAATAAGAAGAATTGTTTCACAACCACCACTTGACTGCAGCGCGCTTGATGTGCCGGTCGGAAAATCACCAACCACCCACTTGGCCAAAGGACACTGATGGTATTTCGAATTGCATTGCGAATTTAACGGTACAAGTGCAGCACGTTGGCAGAGCATGGCGTCGTTAAATTTCTGTTGTTCTGTTTACTTCTCAATTGATTGATTGTGCGAAATACTGACCAAATGGGATGCACACGATCGTGCACCGTCGTTGGTGCAATTAACGTTATCGTGTGCGGCGACCATGCTAATTTTAATTGAATGTTTTTGATAAAGCAAAGGTGCCGGTTGCTTTCATTAGATTCTCGATGTAGATTAGAGATAGATTTAATGATTTCCTACAAATTCTTGTTTGATAATATTTGTAAGCTTCGTTAATGGTAATTACATGATTGATCGACGTGGATAGCCAAACCGCCATGTTGGTTCTGCTTTAAATTTCAAATTCGTTCTCGGTTTCTCACTTAGTCACTGACATTTGCTTCAATTGAATGGAGGGTTTAGATTTTGGATGAAAAGCAATTCTAAATACCTTAGTGACCTATAAATTCCCATAAATATTACATAAATTCTTCCAGTTCACTCACTGTTTCACACTGATTGACGTTGCAAACTCGCTGAAATGCACTTCTTGCAATTACGGGATAGATGATTACTTGAAATTAAAACTTCACTCATAAATTCGAACATTCAACACTTTAACCGGAGGACACAAACAAATACTCAAGAATGGAACAGTTTTAACCGGGATATAACTTCGTTTACATCCGAAGGTGAACCACCTCGTCGAATGACTGATATAGAACTTATGATTTCGTTCTACTGACGGAAATGTTTCGCAGGAATCCGGCTTCAACGAATCGACTTTCCAATAAGATGAGAATTATGCTCGATTACGCGATGTTTGGGGTTTAGTAAAGGTTCGATGTTTACTTTGGTGTAAGTGCAGTTGGATGCATCAGTTTTGACGTCACTGCCATGTTCAGCAGTGCAAGCACTGCCATGTCTCACTGCACTTGAGCATACAATTCATTGAGATTTTATCAACTAACTTGAAAAATTTAAACTAACACTTCACTTGATCACTTTTGAAAAAATAATAATTAAAATTAAAACCTTTTTTTCCAACTAGGTAAACTGCCCCTATATTAATCTCATTGTTCCTATATTCATCCTACGATGAATCAAACAATTGGGCACTTGAAGGATCAGTTTCGTTTTCTAATAATGTTTGCTTACGTTAAATAACTTCAACAAATATTACTAAGTAATCCTTCAACTGCCCAATTGTTTGATTCATCGTAGGATGAATATAGGAACAATGAGATTAATATGGGGGCAGTTCCCCTATAACTAGTAAAAGTGAAACTTCTTTAAATTCCACTAAACAAGCTCATCCTTTGACAGATAGGCCTATTGCGTATGCGAGCGACTTACTGGCTTCTTCAGTTTCGAGTGCTCGATTTTTTTCCAATTACAATCGTTCTACTAATACGCTCGTAAAAGGGTTTTTGAAAAACTGAAAATTGAACAATGTTTGAAAAAAAAAACAGATAAACAAAGCGGAACAATGATGACATAATAAAAGTGACGTCAGCAGCATTGTTACCAACATATACCATCTCATAGGATCACGTTGTTTGCCGGTTTCGATTCATACCCACACATTAGTAAATGCCTGCAAAATATGAGGGTGTCACTTTCTCCAATACTTACTCCAAAAAATACCACATATACAATGGAAATCTAGAACTAAGCGTGCATATATAATTATTGAAGATCGTATTTCAAAAACTATTATCAGAGTAGTGAAACATTTGAAAGTCAATTATGCAGTTTATAATTAAGTTATGTCAAACATGGAACATATATCTTAATTTGTTTCAGAAGCAAAACGGTTTAACGATTACAAAAATGTTGATTTCCCGAGTGGAATGCAATTGGAACGCACCCTAAATTATTGAGGTTTTGGAATTTGTACCATTCCAATAAGAAACAACCACCTACGTTAGGGTCACGCACATCTCTCTGCAGAAGAAGAATGCATGGGAAAAGGAAATTCTGATCTATGAATGTCAGAACCGTGCTCTTGACCTTCAAGTCACGTGACTACATAATGCTATAGGTGAACGAAAAGCACTATGATCGACATGTTGCCAGTTGCAATCATTAAGATGTGGTATGGTATCGCGATGAACTGGGTAAGCATTGGAATCTCACGTACATATAGCTAGATTTCAATTTAAGCAACCCCTTATGCTTTTACGTATTTCGTGGTTCAGCCATACTGGACTCAGACGCCTTATTAGAGAAGTCAAAAAGAAGCATATTGAATATATTCGCTGTATTCGCGACTATAATATTCACGCTGATTGGACATTTACATGATTTTCACGGCAAAGTGGGTTTAGTGGCATGGATTTGAATCATAAATTTGGCCTGGATTAGTTTCAGCTTTGGACAGAATTTTCTAGATGTATTTCAAAAGTTATTAATTGAGATCTTTTGTTGTCTGTTCTATTTAACATTAGTACTAAGCCTAGACAAGACCGGGAATTCTTTTAAAGCTACGCCTCTAGTAATACAGCTTAGGCAGATCTCACGGATTAAAACGATACACTAAGTTCTGATCAAACTAAACTATAATAAACATGACGGAGTAGGCTGTGCTTTTGGGTGAAGAAAACGCTTTCTTTCTCCGTCGTTGTTCAGAATTTTATAAAATAAGAAAATAATCGTGTTTTTGACCGAAATTAAAAATCGAAAGCATACCAAGTTATTTCGGAGGTGGTTTTTGGTGAGATCTATGTGATTATAAAGTCTTTTTCATTTGGAATTTTTTCGCACAAAATTGGTGAATTCAACAAGAGGAAATAAGGTACAAAAAATCTAAGGGTTTGTAGGTAAATCTTACAAGATTTAAGGGAAAAATACAAGAAAAATCAAACGTCCGGTTTTCAGATGAATGTTTGATCTTTTCGCTGAATTCCACTCATCATTTCATACACTGTTCTACTGTCATCTGCCATCTTTTTTCAGCATTTCTCCATATCAAACGGTGTTTTGATTATTTTGGCAAATTTCTTTAATTTTCGCTCGATAACTACCCAACATTTTTCTATGGGACGAGAATCTGGACAATTTGGTGGATTGATACATTTCTCAATAAAATCGACATTATTTTGTTTATACCATTCTATGACTTCACGACTGTGGCAGCTGACAAAGTTTGGCCAGAATTTAACGGGACCTTCGTACAATTGAATTAATGGAAACAATGTTTTCTGAAGGCGTGTCCATTCATAGTCGCTCCAGCGATGAAAACCTGAAACTGCAAATATATTGCCAAATCTTCGACTTGCCAGCCAATTCATCTGCAAAGATTTATTTAAACTTACCGAGCGCATCCTTAGCTCACTCAGTAAAGGCGCAGCTACAAAGCAACACCATGCTGGAGGTGGCTGGGTTCGATTCCCGGTCTGGTCTAGAAATTTTTCGTAAAAAAGGAAAATTTCTCGACTCCCTGGGCATAGCGTATGATTGTACTTGCCACACAATCATACTAATGCAAAAATGGTACTTGGCATCGAAAGCTCTCAATTAATAACTGTGGAAATACATTAAGAACACTAAGTTGAGAGTAAGCAATAAGCGAATTGTGAAAGCAATAAGCTTGAAATGCTAAAACGAACGAACGAGTGCACCCCCCTTATATCAAGCATGGTACAAATTTTGACCCGGGATTCATCCAAAGCCTATTTTCACGTAAGTTTTATCGTCCATCCAAAAACGTCCGTTGTATTTGGTCTTTCAACTTTCTGGCACGGGTTTTGGCAACCAAATTTTGTTTCTTTGTCCTGTTGGGCTGTTTGCTGGGATGGTACGACTCGCATACAGATTCGCCGAACTGTACTGTGCAACACAGAAAACCTTTTGGCCAAGTCACGCCCGGACATCCCAGGACGATTGTTTTGGACTGCTCAGATTATCTTCGCTCGTAGTTTCTGGTCGTATGTTCCACTTCTACGCTGGGTTTGCTTGGTCGATCCAACGGTGGTGTTTCCCGGTAACTTTTAAGCACGGTATTTACAGTCGACTTTGGAACTTTGAGAACCTTTACGATCATTAATATTCCTCCTGACCACGTTGGGTTTTCAACGTGACTGTTCAGAATTCTCTCACGTCTTTCGATAAGTTTTCAAAATGTGTGTGAATCTTGATGAAAGTTATACCACTGAAACGATTTTAAACATACTACAAAAACCTATTTTAAAATAAGATTAAATACACAAAGAAAAAATAAAAGAGCCACGAACAAACAACCACCACCACCCCACCAGAAGAGACAAAAGAGACAAAAAAAAAAAAAAAAAAAAAAAAAAAGAAAAAAGGAAAAAAAAAAAAAAAAAAAAAAAATATTTTTTGTATTTCCCTCCAAAATTATGTGAACTAAAATGTCGAACATTTTATCAACGAAAATATTTGATCAACGAAAATCTTTGTTTGTTTTAAGCGCACTCGCCTTTGATCAAACAAATACAGCTCCACCCTTCATTAGTCTTCACCCTAGCCGGTCAGCAAACAATTAATATGAAGATGACTGTTCCTGTCGAAGCGTTGCCAAATCTCCTGCTGTTGTTGATTGGTTAAATCTTCTAGATATGCGTTTAGTTGACAACGTTATTTTAACTATTTCGCACTAAATCGGACATGCATTCGACAAACGATAAACCTTGGCAGCCTTGTGAGTCTCCACTCGCTGAAAACGGCGAAAAGATCGGTGCTTAGGACATATTCCAAGTACCGCAATTTTCCACAGCGTTAGCATTACATACGATTGTAAGACATTGAGCCGGGAGAGACTTAGAAGCTACCAGTATTCAGCGAAATCTGGAGCCAATATACCAAAATGGAACGACCAGCGAAAAGAGTCTGGCCTTCCTTCTTTCATGGCTCTCAACGGCGTAGTAAATTCAGCAGCAACAATATGTTTGATTAAAGAGCACCTTATTTTACAATTTATGTTTGCGTCGATCAAGTTTACCAGGCTGTTTGTAAAGCTTGCTTCAGATAGAATTGGAACAAAAACAATTGCCTGTATTTCAGTTATTTATTATTGAATTCAAGATCTTTTTTTATACAAATGTATCGTTTTCTTCATACTTTTAAGAAAAAATACGGATAAAATTATTCGTCACGGTTTCGAAGGAATTCTCGAATTTTTCCTGTAACACGGCTCATTAGGCGGCGCACACCTTCTTCGTCCATCGTTTTAGCTATCTTATTCCACCAGGTCTTCATCTGATTGATGTCTTTGACAACCTTTCCCTTTGCCTTGAGTCTCCTCTTCATGATGGCCCAGTATTTCTCAATAGGTCGGAACTGGGGGCAGTTGGGTGGGTTAAGGTTTTCGGAACAACCTGGACCCCTTTCTCTGCATACCATTCTTGAACGACTTTGCTGTAATGAAAGCTTGCCAAATCTGGCCAAAACATTACGGGATGGTCGTGGGATCGAATGAACGGCAAAATTCGTTTTTGGAGACACTCTTTTTGGTATAGTTCCGACGTCATTGTCTTATTTGTAACGAAAACTTTCGTTTTTTTGCAACAGCTGCAAATGCCCTGCCAAATCATGAATTTTCGTGCAAATTTGTCGGCAAAAACAAATTTAAATTTGGCTGGAACATCCCCCCGAGCCGTTGCCAAGTAAAATTTTTGACCTGGGATTTGCCCGAAGTCAGCCTTGACATAGGTTTCATCGTCCATCAGAAGACACCCGTCGAACTTGGTCAGCACCTGGTCGTATAGCTTCCGAGCACGGATTTTGGCCACACTATTCGGTTTTATGGTCCGATTTGGCTGTTTGCTAGCTCGATACGACTTGATTCCTTCCCGGAGTCGAGTTCTCCTCACGGTACTATGGGCAGCACCGAATTTTCTGGCCAAATCACGGTCCGACAGATTGGGATTCCTCTTAATCGTCTTCAAAATTTTACCACGCAGTTTCCGGTCGACAGTTCCTCTCCGACGATTGGCTTGAGGCTTCCGAATCGTCGTCAATGTTTCCTTATACCGTTTGATAACGCGCCATACGGTATTTCTGGGCAATTTCAGCTGTTTAGCTAGCCTAGATGCAGACCACAATGGATTTTACAAATAACTGTGCACAATTTTTTCCCTTCTTTCGGCTTCCATGTTGATTGTTTACAAAGTACAGTCCATTTGCGGAATGTCAAAAATACATACGTGAAGCTCACAAATTCCCCGCCACGTGGGCGCCAAGAACTTCCAAATCCGTTCACCAGGAGCGCCACAATATGAGCAAAAGTTTGTTCCAATTCTAAATGAAACAAGCCTTAATGTTCAATCAATAAAGCCATTATTTAAAAAAATAAATGATTTTAGCGATTTTTCATGCGATTACTCTGCCACCAGGTGGTAAATCTATGCATCGCCAAACGTTGCAGCCCTGTTGTGTATAGAAAAAGTTGTTATCAGTTGATTTGCAGCAGCCATGTTGAAAACGGCCAAGAAACTAAGCTCGATGTTTTGTTCGTAGTGCCAGCTCTAACCCAGAGCGAAGAAATTGTACATCGTGAGGCAATATAGCCGTGTTCGTCGGATATAGCCGAACCGGCATTTACAGCATTCTCTGCCTTATGAAGAAAGGCGAGAGCGCCGAACGGATGCCTGGTTTCCGACAGTGCTGCACAACCGTAAAGTGTAGCTCCTGCCTCAGGAGGACTCAGGGCAAGGTGGTCTCATCGTTCCGTGCCTTGGGCCAAGAGATTGGTCAAACGGTGGAGAAGTACCTGGGTAAGATGGACATTGTTAAGTGGAAGCGTCCGGCGAGGCCGGTCGTGTCTGAGCAGCAGGAATCACCCAAAAGAAGCATTTTCTGGTTACAGTTATTCCAATTAAAAGCTCACACTCTCCAGGATTCAAAAGAAGCAGTTGAAGGTGCTGGTGACAAAACATCTCTACGGTCATAATGGATGACGAGATCTATTTGAAACTAGACGGCAACGACTGGCATGGAAACGGGTACTTCATACCCGTCTCACACACCAAGTTCCCGAAGAAGGCCCTTCTTACGATTACCGAAAAGGAAAGCCGTTGTTCTTTCCCTAGGAGCTTGCGGTGAATGGGGAGATAAACATTACAAATATAATAAACAGTACGCCAATTTACTGCTATCAATATAGAAAGGAAGTTGCCGCTTTCATCAAGAAGTATCTCGCGCAGGAGGATGTGTTCTTTTGAACGGATCTGGCCTCAGTTCATTATGCTCCCTTGCGCTGAACTGGCCGGCTTGACGTGCCGCAAGGGCTCAGTAGGGATCAAGACCCGAAGCTAAGAGTCAGTTCCATTGTGGTTATATCACATTTATTAGCAGAGCAGCACATCGAAATTTTAGGTTCATTATTCTTTATATGCTATACAATTTCAGATCATCCATGGATATCCCAAGTTTTGTAAAATAATTTAAAATCTTTTTTTTTCTGGTGGCCATGATACATTATCTAAGCTTTCAGGTTCATGGTGGATGTGCGGGTCCGTATACAATTGCAGCAGGACCACAATCTGCAGACACGTAAATACAAATGAAATTATTATCGTTTTATATTATAACATCCATTCACTACATTTTGTATGCTTTTTTATAAGTCATTTTCAGCTTCACATTTATGCATCCTTGTCAGTTATAGCTCATCTAACCTACGTTATGTATTTGAAAAGATAGGAAGGTTTTGATTGTTTTTTTTTTTTTTTTTTTAGAAAGGATCATATTCGAAAAATTCTACTTAAAACAGCACTTTCCTTCTTCATCAGAAATATATATTAGTTCAAAACCTAACAGTTTACAATCATTCATTTCCTATTTCACAGACATGAGGAATCATTTATGGGTGTACAAGAGCTATAGAGAAATTCAATTTCCTAATTTTTTATTTTAGTTTTATTAAGATTAAGTTTTTAGATTCATACTCATCTGAAATTTATTTCGCCTTATTATTAGCTGTCTTCAGTTTTTCTAATATTATTATGACATTAATACACATCTAATTTTTATTTTCAGTAACATACCAGTAGATGTCATATATATCTTGTAACTACGCTTATTATATTCGCTGACTATTATTGTGAAAACAAATTCTAATCTTAGTAGATCTTATTTCAATAGAAACTGCAACAGTGTTTCGATGAGTGGATGGTCAGATTAGTTACGGATATATGTATTCTACTATAGTTTACTGGCTTGCTGGTATTATTATTTTATATTTTAACGTCAGTTTATTATTTTATGTTGTGATATTAAATGATGTGACATAATTGCATTTAAATTCATTTCATTAAAATCTCTATTTCAGATGAGACTCACTACATAAATTATTGCAAGGAAACGGAACAGCACATCGAAATTTTAGGTTTACTATTCTATTGCCATATAATTTCAGATTATACATGGATATTCCAAGTTTGATGAGATAATTTTAAATCAATTTTTTTTCTCGCAGCTGCATTGTCTAAACTTTCAGGTCCACAAATGGAATTGTTATTATCATTCTTATATTCATTCACTATATTATTTGTCATTATAATATTCATTCGCTATATTTATTATAATTATAATATTAATTCACTATATTTTATACATTACTATATGACATTAAATATATATTGGGAAGGGAGGGAGCACCAGGGTATCACTCAAGCTGGAATTGGACAATGGAGTGGTATTGCAACCGGCGTCTAGGAGGGAACAAACAGTATCATTTTCTTTATCCTACCGATTCGATTGTGGTGCTGTGAATTCTACTCCAACAATTTCAGTGAGAGTGACGCGCCCTTCTTAACAAGCCATCCCGTAGAAAGCTTAATAAGTATTGCGAATTGGGTTATTCGATTTGTTGGATCGTATCGTTGGAAGGAGAATCTCATGTTCCCGCGGGTTTCGCGTAAGTGTCTCTGCTTACGGGTCCGCCCCACCGTTTTTGGCCCTTCATACAGCGTTACTGTGAATGCAAATCGGTAACTCAATTTGATCTTGCTATTAAGTGGAGCTGCATACATGACAAGGTCTTAGAAGGGATGGTGGCTACCTTACATACATACATACATCCCCCACAAATAACAACAAAAACCCAACAAAAAAATAACCTTAAAAACGCCCGCACCCCCCCCCCCCCCCCCCCCCCCCCCCCCCCCCCGGGACAAACCTTTCTCCCGCCGCCCCACCCGCCCCAAAAACCCCACCCCAACCCCCAAAAAAACACACATTTTTCCAAAAAATTTTTTTTTTTGCCTACGACTGGTGGGTGGGTGGGGGAACCCCCCCCCCGGGCCACACACGTGTCGACGACTGCCTCTCTCCTCCCACAATACACACGCTGCATTGGCGGTTTGTCTGCTGGGTCGTCTGATACCCTGGTTGATTCAGTTCACGATTGTTGGTCGGATCGGACGCTGGTGGGATGAACGGGTTGGGCAAATATGCACTCTGGACATAGGAGCTTATTATGCTGGTAATAATGGGTCCTGGGATATTAAAATTGTGGAATTGGGGCATTAGCGTGGCTACGGGGGACATTTCATCGAATGTTTCAACTTTGAGCTTTATATTGCTAGTTTGTAGTTTTTGTTGCATTGACATCCGAAATTAGTCCATTTGTAAATGAATACGTTGTAATCATCGACTAACCCCGGCCCAGGCGGCATTTGGTCTAGAAGCATATTCAAGATCTGCTTATCCCTTTTTCGATACGTGTTTGGTCTGTTCCTTATGGCTGACCCACAATTGATACGTTGCGGATGCGTTGACGTAAATTTGACAGAAAACCTATGGGAAAACTGTCAAATTCACGCAAACGCATCCGCAACGTATCAATTGTGGGCCAGTCATTACAGACCTTTCCGTCCGTTTGTAAAAATACCTTTTAGTTTCCTATAAAGGCGACCGCAAGGCTGTGTGACGAGAACACGTTGTGGTGAAGCTGCAAGGATCTCCGAAGAACAAGTACACTCTGTCCATTTTCTATAAGACCAGATGGATTTTGCCTGAATCGGGAGCGTGCTGCATCAATGTCCGGACAGTCTATAAATACTGACATTTAATTTTAAATTATCTAGCAGGTTAATATTACAACATTTGAAGCATGTGGGACGGATTTTAACGGCCACATAAGCTTATGTTTAACTTAAAAAAGTGTCCAAATTTATGAACCAATTGCAAAGCAGGGCGGTATCAAACATACTGCATGCTATATTCGAGGCTATAATAAATCATGTTAAATGCACCAACATTGGATTATTGGAGTGATTAAAAAGCGGTGCTGAACGAGCTCAGCGTTATCGCTCAACACTGAAATCAGCTAGAGGTAATGAGTTATCATCTAATGGTTTAGACACTGGAGAGAAAGGACGCTCCAACAGTCCCAAGCTGATGAGTTTGTCGAATTTCAGCGCGTCATCAGATCCACACCTTCCCTCTTTCCCGCTCAGAACAAAGCGTGCAAAAAATTAAGCTGAACAATGCACTAGGTCCTAAGTAGCATTCAGAGATTCTCCTCGTCGACTTTTTCTTTCGTTAATAGTTTGTCTATTGAACTATTTGCTGATGTGTTTGACGTATTGGATCCTTATTTACTCTTTATATAACCGGACTGTGTGTGTGTGTGTGTGTGTGTGTGTGTGTGTGTGTGTGTGTGTGTGTGTGTGTGTGTGTGTGTGTGTGTGTGTGTGTGTGTGTGTGTGTGTGTGTGTGTGTGTGTGTGTGTGTGTGTGTGTGTGTGTGTGTGTGTGTGTGTGTGTGTGTGTACAAATGATGTCACATCGGTTTCTCAGCCATTTATGAACCGATTTCAGTTCTGTTGACGACAAATGAAAGCTACAACATTCCCATAGAACGCTATTGATTTTTTTTTTTTCAGTCGGACATTTCGTTACGAAGATATGAATGAAACAGTACTTGACGGCCTATTATAATAGTAATCAAACAGTTTAGTCTCCGATTACATACTGAGCTATTTGTGTACTGATTTTAGTTTTGTTAGCGCCAAATTGAAGTTATAAAAACTTCAAATAACTGGTCAAAATTTCATTATTATTGGATAATCATTCATGGAGATATCACCAAAACAATACCTGAGGGCACATAATTGAGAGATAAAAATATACCCGTTGCAGTTCAAAACCGAAAAAGACCACTCAGCCCAATCGATGCCGCTTGCATTCTATTGTGTCGCATCTCGTGCGTTGTGTAGCACATACAGCGGACTAGCCACACTATGCGACTCTATAGAATTAGAACAGGATCGACTGGCTCGAGTGGTACGGTTTTGAACTGCAACGAGTATATACGAAAATTACACAAAGTCTCCATTTACTATAACTACACAATTTTCAACGAACATGTACTTATTAAGCATCTTGAATCCATATCGATAATCAAAATTGACGCTTAGGATTGTCTAATAATTCATTCTATGCACTGATTATATGGAATTTCTAATATTCATGTCATTTCCCCTTTTATATAACTAATATAAACAAGTCGTTAAAGGCTATTAAAGGCAATATTTTAATCACATCGATGAACAATACGTTCAGGATTGATAAATAGTTCATTTTATAAACTGAATCTATGACATATCGAATATTCCTGGATCTTCCTGGAATTTCTGATGGAAATATGTATCCAGTACAGTATTGGCCACATTTGAGTTCGTAATTCTGGTGAAGTGTAAGAAGGGTTCCGTCTCACCATCGGTGGATTAATTCGGGTTTTTTATCAGTATCCAGTGGATGTCAGATATATTTTGTAGATACATTCTAAATATTAAATAACATATAACGGGGAAAGAGAAGGACCATCAGGGCACCCAAGTGAAACGATTTGGATAGGGAGCATGAGACTGCCTCCTTACTATTGTTATGATTTCGCGCAACGAGAGCTCTTTGACCTCATTTATTGGGTTTATTCTTTCAATCGAGGGCTCGATTCTAGTGCTGTTAGTGTAAACTTGCTTTTGGAAGGAGATTCTCTTCCCTAAATTCGCGGGTTTCGTGTAAGTGTCTCTGCTTACGGGCCCGGACAAACGTTTTTGGCCCATCATACAAGAGCTTGATGATCAGACAAACAACAATAGAATCCTGATAAAATTGTTTTTAAGATTATTCCACTGCTAAAGAAAGTTACCTTGCTACAATAGATGGTAGTATTACAAAATCATCATCATCATCATCATCATCGTCATTATCATTATCATAATTTAACGAACATTTCATAATTTGCAAATCAAGTTTTCCCCGGTATAAAATCTGATATTTTCCTATAAATGTTGGCAAACATTTCGAAACGTCCTATCTGATTTGTTAGATTCTTTTTTATCTGGCTAAATGAACAGATTTCATTTTGTGTAAAACAATGTGATAAAAGAAGCTCTAATCTAACACCTAGAACATAATGCTAAATCTGAAAATGTTTTGCATCTGAAGTATAACCAGAAGAGATTCATTAATAATCGATGTTTCAAAAGTTTTTTGGATAGTCGAAGGGCCACTTCTGCGACATTAAAATCTTAAGAGAGTTTTATTGTCGTCTATCTCAGGTCACTTTTAATCCACGCCATCTCAAAATTACCCTAAATCATCCAATAACCCAGCTAAAGCCAATTAAACAGTCGTTTTTTTTTTCAGGAATATCACACCACTAAATCAATCCCAACACCCGTTTTTTCAGGGCCATTGAATGAGTCTTGGAAACCAATAAGAGAAAATAAGACGAATGATTAGTAATTTCCATTTAATTCCAACTACCTTTATTGCTTATCTTGACAGATACGCGTATTTCGTCTACAATGTGCAGACTTCTTCAGTGTCGTGTACTAATAGTATTAGTACACGACACTGAAGAAGTCTGCACATTGTAGACGAAATACGCGTATCTGTCAAGATAAGCAATAAAGGTAGTTGGAATTAAATGGAAATTACTAATCATTCTTCTTATTTTCTAGTTACAGGTATTCCACTAAACAGCTCACACTCTCCATAATTAAACCAATAAGAATTTTTTTCATGGTAAACAATATGTTGGCCAACGGCCTAACGTACAGACTTAGAAATTATTAATTTTACACTTAATTACTCCTTGTAAAAAGTCGGGGAATGTAAAAAAAGATTTCGTGTAAAATTATGTCTCCTGAAACTGATACAAACTGTGAGCACCGTACATCACATGGGAATCACCCGGCACAGCACACGCCTTCACCTCGAGGTCAGTCAGCAATCGAAAGAGGACAATTCAACGATGTATCTGAGCTCATCGCTATGATGACGTGTTGCCAGTATCGATAATGGCACACCTTCGTGAAGTGATGCCAACTGCCTAAACTAGGCTACTCTTCTAAACGAGGGGTGTATTGAGCGCACTCACACATACGGAAGTCGACAAAATGTGTGCTTGATTGAATTTATTTTCTCATTTCTTTCAACTCATTCTTATCCCGGTGTCTCCACTATCATTGTCTGTCTTGTCAGATCTATCTTAACATATGGCAAATAACCTGACATTTTTTCGATGCTGGGCTTACTTCAAACAGATTTGTTAAGACATTTTTTCAAATTATGACAATTGCCGTACACGATCCCAAAATTTTCAGCGTATAGAGCATTGATAAAGTCTCTGAAAACAATTAACAATTTTAATATCAGTATTTTTGAATTCTTCAGGTTTATTTAAAAAAATGTTTACTTAAAAGTCTTACATTTCTGTCAAACAATTTGTTTGTACGGATCAGTCTTAACATCTAACATACGTGTCTCCACTTGCCATATTCCCTGACAGTGACACAAATGTTAAAACAGAAAATGCTAGTGGAGACACCGGGTATGTGCTAAGGGACGCTTGCATGCGTCGGTCTCAGGGCACAGAAATTTACATGACATTATGGTAGTGTGTAGTAAACGTCAACTATGTGATCGTGTGACTGTTGTTAGTTTTAGTTTTAGTGGAGCTTTAAGGGGGTCGTCTCATGATATGTCCGGTAAAAGGTTCTTTTTCAAGATTTATTTTCGTTTTAAAAACAGCCTTTGTAGTCTGTTCTTCTTCTTCTTCTTCTTTCTTCTCAGGTGAGCCATCACTTGACAGCTCAGTTCAAGGGCCAGTAACTAAGACTATATGCCCTGCGGCATATCCTACAGACATCAAGTCTGTTGATGTCATCTGAATAAATAAATAAGTTCTCAGATCTCGGAGCATGCTTTGTTTTCTATGCAACTACACAAAGGTTTCTCTTTTACAAGGGGGATACGTTACACTTTTACTATGAAACCGTGTAAAAAAAAGACTGAATAGAGTTGATAGATTCACATTCCCTAACATTCTGAATGGCTTTAAAATACAGTTTTTAAAATTTTGAGTATTTACACCATAAATTGTGAATTTTTTGAAAAGCTGCCATATGATTACTTTTTGCCCAAAACGTAAAATGTGATCCGAATTTGGTCCATAAGTTGTTCCGCTGGAGTTATCGCTGAAAACAAACCGTGTAAAAAAAGACCGTAGTGTATTCCGAAGAATTTTCAAAATTCATATTTGCTTACATTTGTATTCTGTACTTTTACTATCTTACTAAATAAAACATATTTATATCTTTATTAAAGGATGGAATGGTCAAAACTTGGTCGACTCAAATATGACGTAGTTTTTTTAATCGACAGACACACATTTTTTATTTAGGTAATGCTTCTAATGGAAGAATTTTTCAGTCACACATCTCGTGGATTCAATGATGACGTTAAAACGTAAAACTATGAAAAGGTTAAACCTGTAACGCTGGTAGATCACCTTTTTGTGGTGCGTTACGGGGGTATCAGATCTACCACCGAACCCTAGTCTAAATTAATTCAAACTAGGGAACATATTTGTTTTTGAAGTCAAAGGAACATATATTAGTCCTTATTACATTTTATGTCTTATGAAAAGTGACAATACTCGGATTGAGCCACCGAGGATGAGCTTGGAATAAGGGAAACATGGTTAGTCTTCATTTATGTGAATTCTCATTTTCTATTTGATGTTCTATAGTTTCAATTGGCTATGACTCGGGTGCTGATGCATGGTCAGTATCGGAGTCATTGTTTGTTTGTTTTTTTTTTGCAATGAATCCGATTTTGACTGATAAAGGGGGGCGCATTTGAAGAGTGCTCTCACTCCTCAAAGGGTTTAAATAGCGGAAACTTTCAATAAAACTCGATTCATTGCCAACAAAACAAACAATGACAACTGTAACAAGACCGAATACTTTATCATTTCTCAATAGTGATGAAGTAACTCGACATGCACTAAACAAAGGATACGGGATATACTACAATATATCAAATAACTGGTCGCAGTGGTTTATGTCCCGAACAGAGGAAAAAAAAAGGTTAGAAGACGATTGAATTTTCCAGGCTACTTGATCACCGCAATTACCGTAATAAATATGTACGATTCAGAATCAAGCAAAATGACCTCAAACTAATAAGTTCAGTCTAAAAATTATCTTCAAAGATGAATTTAAGCACCAACCATTTATCATTGATCTATTCAAAACAAAATAGCTTTCTTACAAATGAATCATCAATAATGGGGAAAAGTGGTCCAAAGAGTTTGCAAGTTTCAATATGGCCAAATTTCTCGTATAAACGAGCAATATCTGTTCAATAGTTATCCAAGCCATGTTTATAACATTTGTTCATCAATATTGTTGCTAGCATTATACAAATAAGTCCAGAAATATTATCGTATCGACTTGGATTAACTTTCAAAACCGTCCGTGGTTTATTGACCTACTAAATGTTTTCTAAAAATTGTTCAATTTTGACATCAGGGCAAAAATCTTGAATGAAAGTTAAACCGATTATACCACTAGTTGAAGCTTTCCGCCATTAGACCGCCTTACGATAACGAAATCCTAATTAATTTTATATTAATAATTTCTCTCTGACTCAGCTCAAGCCGTTTCTTGGTGCAATTGAGCCAGATAAGAATCTATTAATATCATAAATTTCGCTTTCATTAAAGTTTCGTGCAATACATAGTGCCATATTTCTGGAAGCGCATTTGTCATATCGTGAAATAAACGTAGCTCTTATCAGGGAAGGTGCCTTACGAATGTCGGTCTAAAAGTGGGACCGGGCGTCGCCCAATATGGTAAACAATCCGAAACAATGAATATACCAAAAGACAAAGGATCCCAACAGCAGGCACTACTTACCGTAGCTCAATATATATTCCGATAAGAATCGCAGTCAATGTGATGACGGTACTGTGCACCCCAAGCACCAACCAGATAACCAGCGACGGTCAGCGAAGACTCTTGCAGTTGATTTTGATTCTCGAAAGGATTGCGGTTATCGCTGCGGTCTGGATCAACGGATCGACAAGGATTATCGTCAGCGGTGCTGGCGTTCTGAGCGTCGAGGCTAGGGTTTCTCACTTTAAATTATCACCATCATCATTGTCGTTGTCGTCGTTTCCACCATCAACATCACAACAATATCATTTCGTTGGGATAACAGCAATTGCAAATAACAAAAGTTTAAATTAGATTACAGGTTTTTCTAGTATTATCTTCCGACTTGTTGGTTACTGGAGACGACCAACATCACTTGCGTTTGGGAAGGTAGAAGTAGAGAGATAGATGGGAGAGAAAGAAAGAGAGAGAGAGGGAGAAGAAGCAGCGAATAAATTTGAACTGACTGCCACTTGAGCTTCCACTTTTGACCGAATTTGAATGCTAGCTGATTTTGAATTTCGAATTTCGCCTGGCGCTGATTGATTCTATTTTTAATAAAATATCTCACTTTTAGCTCGGTCGATTTGAATTTTCGCTTAATTGATTCGATTTTATGTTTCAACAAATGATTGCGGCCTATCGATGTATTCACATGTTTGTGCAATTTTCTTTGCTCACTTTTCGAGAACGCAACTTCTTCGCCGTGTGTTGATTACACTCTCACCCAGTAATGTGTGTCCAAATGGCTTGCTTTGCTTCGATGTTATTTATTCTACCTTGACAGGTCGAATCTGTGTGAGATTATGAGACAACTTGAAGATTCTGGCACCATTGATCACTTTAAGAAGTAATATTGTAACATTCCTACACTCGTTTCAGAAGGATTCTTCAAATCCTTCTCAAACGACTCACACACACTCGTGCCAACTGTAACAAATTGCCAGTAATTATGTCAGTAACAGACTTTACGCGTATAGATAAACATTTGAGCCCTGCACACGTAGGTGTTACATTATCTGAGCAAGTACAACACCTTTCAAATCCAATCCACATAGAATATACGATACCACTCGCGACCACACAGAACCCGTACCCTTCCAGGAGTGATTGTGACCTCCGGAATCCGTACCAATAAAACCAGAACTAGTGTATCTTCCAGAACTCGGACGCGCTTCCGATCCCGACGTCGTTCAGCGAAGAAATTTTTCTCTTCTGCAGCAACGCCAGTGTCCAAGTGTCAAGAGAAGGACGTAACAAGGTCGTTGAAATGGCCAGGCGGTTTACTACGCGAGTCTCTTTCTCTCGTGAACAGAGCAGCTGTATGTAGTCCGTTGGATTGGTTTGGTACGACCAAAAATCAACTCCGCACATTAAATTCGCTCATCACCCGGCATGGGGCGCATGCGTTTCGCTCTTTCTCAATCTTTCGCTCTTTGGTTCCCTCGGTGGTTCACCGGCCCCCACCGCCCACCGCGATCTGATTTACCCATTTACCAGCCTTCCCGAAATGCGCGCCTTCGCCAATGGCGGTGTCTATCTACCTACCTACATAACTATATCTTCATCCTGAATGCAAAAGTTCAAACTAACCGAACGTGTGGCACCAGTCTCTCAATTACCGACAATGATGTTCATTAATAAAACACCGTGCAGTTGCTCTCTAGAGAGCAGTGCTGGTTGTTATCGCATATATAACAAGTGAGTCTCTCTCACCCACCGTTTTTTGATTGTGGTGGACCAAAACATTGCTGTTCGTGTTTGGATGGTCACACGAACACACCCTTATGTGGGGGAGAAGCTGAGAAGCGAGGGTCAAACAGTGACGAATTGGGACACTGCACTTTTGAATGCATCATGGAATGGTGACAGAATGAATGCGTGCATAACTTTGAATGAACGTCACGTTTTTCTTCGAAGGGTCATTGATGTGATTTGTCAGTGGTAATACGGTAATACCAAGTAGTCCGTTTGAGTGTTGAGCGAAATTGTGGCATGAATGAAGTTGTCAAGTTCAACACTTCAAGCGTGCATCGAAGCAAGCCTGTTATGTAATCTTGAGAAAGGAAAAAAACTGTTATTATTCCAGAAGATCGTGACTCAGAGTTCTAAGATCCACAGAATAAGGTAGAAATTCGTAAATAAACATGGTTGAAGATTTCAGGTTCCAAAGAGCCAAGATGACCACCATTACCAACGAATCAAGTAAACTCAAGTTGTATCGAAAACGTATATATGAGAGTTTCATTCTTCATGTGTCGTGCTGTAGATTTTTAAAAGGGTGATTTGACAACTTAAGTCATAAAGGTGATTGTTTGCTGCAACACAAAACTAGATTTGCCTAATTGGCTTAATTGTCTTACATATGTTTAATGTTTTTCAGCAGCAACACGTTTGTTTACACCTGATATCTTGTCTGCATATTATGTTTTATAAATGTAGCAAGAGAGATTTTCCGTATTTTGAGAAAAAAAACATTTTCTAGAAATGTCAAACGTGAATAATAAAATAAGTCAGTCATGTTTTTTCAGAGTAATATTAGACAAGACATGGCTGTTTCTGTACATTAATGAATGACTACGCTGTAATTATGTCACGGCAGGGTAATAAAACATCAATAAAAATGAAAAAATAGCAATAAAAATACTAAATTATTAAAAACTGTGCCAACGAAAATATAACAATTCGCACTAGAAAAACTTAAAATAGCAATAAAAAATGGGTAATTCACTTTCAATAATTCAAAAGTGACCGATAAAACTTTCAAACAAAGCAATGGCAATTGCGTTTATACGCAATAAAAAGCTGATAATGTTCCGTTATAATAATAAGTTCTAGCACTATACATGAGACAAAAGTCTCCAAATCTTTCAAATCTTTCCAATTGAAACCAAACAAATCGCAATAAAAAATAAAAAAATAAAAAAATACAATAATTTGTTTGGTTTCAATTGGAAAGATTTGAATGCTTTGAAGACTTTTGTCTTTTTTTTTTTGGTTTTTTTTTATCTGTGTATGTGTGTTTTTTTTTCTTTTTCAAAAAATGTTCATATGTATAGTTATAAGTTTTTAGATAATTTAGAATTTAAATTTAATGTGTTATGTAAACCATACCTTATATTCCCACCCTCTTTCCCATCCGTAATTTGTAATTCCTATTAACCTCGAGACGGCCGCGAGTAATCGGCTCTATCCTCCTAACTTTAGTTTTAAGATAAAGGATGTATATAAATATGAAAATTTGGCTCTGTAAAGTTGATTCGATTGAGCCTGTACAAATAAACGATTATTAAAAAAAAAAGACTTTTGTCACATGAACTAGAACTTATTATTATGACGGAAAACTATCAGTTTATTATTGCGCTTTTACAAATTGCCATTGCTTTATTTGAAAGTTTTATCGGTCACTTTTGAATTATTGAAAGGGAATGATCAATTTTTTATTGATATTTTAAGTTTTTCTAGTGCGAATTGTTATTTTTTTTTTGTTGGCACAATGTTTAATAATTAGGTGGCAATTTTGTGAATTTTCAATGCTAAATAATCATTAATTACTGCCAGTATATATTTTAGTCATTATTTCACATTCACGTTTGCCACTGAAACATTCAAGAACCGTTTTCAGTTCTGCTTTTACGATGCAATATTGAAGATTGCAGTAGCCTGTACCTTCTATGATGAAAAAATATTTAGATTGAAAGCATTGGTAATTTGATTGCGTTAAAAAAAACTGAAGGGTATCCAACCAACAGTCATAAAGCCTGGCCACGTTAAATTTTTGACACCAAAATAATAGCAGCAAAAAAAAATTTACACATAATTCAGCCAAACCGATTGTTAATTGCTCAATAATAGAGTTAAATCTACATTAGAAACAGTTGATTAAGATGTTAATCCTTCTTTCTGTAAAATTTGCAACTTTATGTGGAACACCCGCCATCAGGTTCCGTACGGTATCCTCAGATACGCCCCCCGTGACGATTCTCGACCTTCTCTTGGAATCATCCATTTGCTTTCTTTTTTGTTTCGAAGAGTCTCCGCTTAACTAGAGCCCAGTACTTCTCTATTGGCCGAAGTTCTGGACAGTTTGGTGTATTGGCTTTTTTTGGCACGTATTTGACCTCTTGTACCTTATACCATTCCAGGACGAGAAGCCAAATCAGGCCAAAACAGAGCTGGAGAGTCGCGGCTTCTGATAAACGGTAGCAACCGCTTTTGCAGACATTTTTACTCATACACATCCTTATTTATAGTCCCGCTAGAGACGAAACTTTTAGATTTTCTACCACAACTACACATGGCCTGCCAATTCAAATACTTCGGGAATTTGTACACCTTCTTTGTCCGGAAATGCTCGGCAACGGCGTTCCTTTACAAAAAGCCAAACCCGGAAGCTGTTTAATGTCTTCGAGTAGGTATGTTTCGTCGTCCATTATGATGTAAGAAAATGTTTGCAAAAAATTGGTGTAAAACTCCTTAGCACGAATTTTTGCGATGACATTTTGCTTGTCATCACTTGTCATGTCCATTTGTCGGGAGCATACTTTTCGATTTATTCGACTTTCAACCTTTCGATCCACAGTTAAGCGCTAATCAAATGATTTGCAAACACAAAACAGTTTTAGTAGTTTTAGTTGCTTGGCAAGCTCGCGTACCGATAAATTCGGATTTTGCTGCCGTACGTACAAAATGCGTTTGCGCACTTCCACTTGATTCGAGGTAATTTTACTGAATGTAACAAGAATGTAAACATGTTGTACCACGAAAAAAAGTGGAGAGTTTCAACTGTCATATAAGTGAAACGTTTCAGCGATCCGTGAAATAATTCAAAATCTACACTAAACGTAAAGTGTCCGAAATTTAACGTGGATAGGCTTGAGTATAATCTTATCCATGTTGTTTAATTCCATGTTTTAAACCTGAATTCTCTTATATTTGAGTAAATTTCTTTGTTCCCTACCATGTTGGATATTAGGATGATGTAAAGCTTTTAGAAAGTTCTTACAATGAAATTTTTTTTTCGTACGCCCGTTATGTGAAAATGAATTTTGTACACAGAACAAATCGAATATTTTATGAAACATTTATATTGCTTGTCATCTGGTGAAATGCTATCATTATGCCTTTTTGTACAATGCACGAAATAAATTCAAAAAAAAAAAAAGTTGTTCTTTTTTTTTTTTTTTTTTTGTATTTGTTTGTGTTACTGCTGGTGGGGGCCGGTATTGGTTTTTCCTCCCAATAAAAAAAAAAAAAAACCTACAAAAAAAAATTATAAATAATTAATTAACAACCAACAAGCGGCTAGCCACGGCCAGGGAGAACTACCCACGAAATAAAAAAAAACCCCTCCCAAAAGAAAAAGAAAAAAACCCCAACCAAAAAAAATAAAAAAAAATAACAACCCCCCGGGGTTACTATTCTATAAAAAATTTAAAAAAGATAAAAAAAATTTATAAAACATTCAACCAACCACCAGACAGACGTGTCATTCTTATTTGTAAAAACATATTCTAAGCTTTTTGTATTGTTTTCGTACAATTCACAAATTTTCTTTCTGTGTCAAAAATGCTTCGTACTTTGACAGTTGCGTATATAGACTTCTCGAAGTAAGATGTCACTAATACTGGCGTGCTGCTTTACACGTATAGGATCGATTTGTTTATTGTTTTCAACCACGAGATCAGCTGTCAAATTGTTCAGGTTGACAGCGGTTTGTTTTTTATTTTCAACCAGCAAAACGATTGTATTAGTGAAACTGCTTACTAATACTAATGGCGGCAGAGAAGTCTATTGAATACAGGGAATTGACTGGCAGCCATTTTTCCGTATCCAACATCTCTCACATCCAAACATCAAAAGATTCATTGTTTGTAAACAATGCAGGTGTTCGTACCCGCAGTAACAAACGTCAGACGGGCTTTATTCAAATAAAGCCCGTGAAATGTTGCATACTGTCAATCGCTAGTAACTAGGATAGGGTTGCCAGGCCCTTGATTGAATACGAAGTTAGCCTCTTACACGGAGAAAAACAAATATACTAAAAAGCATAAATTCTATGCTAAAACCATATTCGATCTATCCAGTCATTGGAATGAATAAACCAGGTTATCAAAGTTATGCATTCCAATGATGCACTTTAAATAAATGCATTGCAATGCATATTGGTATAAATATATGCATTCCAATGCATGAATCAAATGTATGCTTTGCAATGCATATTTATATAAATATATGAATTCCAATTCATAAGTCAGTTTTCAAATTAGTTTGATTTTGCTCAAACCACCAACCAACAACAAATCGCTTAGTCGAACTCGCTCACACACGGTCAAATACTGCACCGACCGGACACCAGCTCTACAAACATCTTGGGGGCGTGACTTGTGTTGGACCAGCTGCTTGAGCGTTGCAGGCTGCTTCAAGCCAAGTAATTACAACTTTTAGTCCGACGACGGCGGAGCGATGCAAACTTCGCAAAATGAACGCGCTTTCAGGAGACCAAAAATAAATTAAATTTGCAGAAGTCGTTCAAGCTTCTAATGTATATAACTCCAGTACGCAATATGCACGGAAAATAATAATTATCTTAAATGTATTGTAATGCATACAATATATTGCTTCAATGCATACTTTATATGCATTGCAGTGATTTAAAAGTAATAAAGCGTAGAAAGAAATATATAATAATTTTCTCTGTGTAGTAAAAAACAGTTTCGGTGCACACTCTGAGATTTGTTTAGTCATCGATACTTTAAAAAGTACTCATTTTTATCATACACGCCGTTTACCAGTAGCTTAGTATAAAAACTATGCTAACGTCCCATTAAGTTTAAACTGAGTCAAAGTTGTGTTGGAGAGCTCCACATAGTATTATTTTCCCTTATTAAACGCGATCTTGTTGTCATTTCCGGGTGCTAAGCACCCGGCAAATTTCGTAAACGCTCGAAAAAAAATGCTATTTTGTGTTCAGTGCAATATTTTTTCCAACCTATTAATGCGCATTCTGCGTTTTGGCGGTTTCGGAACGATGGTCTGAATTCATCAAGTAACAGCTCCCGACGCCAATATCAATGGCAGTAAATTGGATCTCTCTTTCTGCTTGGTGAATGATGGCATATTAACACGCAGAAAGAACGCTCCGATAGATTTACATCTGTTCATAAAATCAGTATAAATATGTGGCATGCTCAACGCTGCTATATGACCAAGTTCCACACTTTCAACCCAAAAAATCTTCCCGAACATACCAGAGAATAATCCAATCGACCAGATTATTAGGTCAATCGGATTTTAATACAAGCGACAGATTAGATTTTTTTGATATTATTAGTTTGGGGTTAAAGATTCGACAAAACAAAAACAAATCGGTGTCGGAAAAATTTATTCTGGGTTTTAAATAAACTCCCATTAAACTACGTACTTATATTTGAACTTTATACTATACCGCTTATATTTCAAGTTTATACTAAGCGAGTATATCTGTCATTTATACAAAGCTACGCGTCAACCCAGGCGAATATCAATTTAGAGTGAACTTTAAACTAATTAGCTTAGATTTTTTTCTGAGTGCAGAAAACAATTATTTGATTCGTGATTCCTACACGCAAAAAAAAAACGCCGTACTAACTACCATTTCGAGGGTTAAATTAAGCGCAAAAACCCAAAATTTTCACCTGACTGTAAGGCTGTACGTCAGCAATTCAGTAAATTAGTAAGTCAGTAAGTTAGTCAGTCCATTAGTCAGTCGGTCAGTCAGTCAGTCAGTCAGTCAGTCAGTCAGTCAGTCAGTGAGTCAGTTAGCCAATCAGTGTGTTAGTTAGTATTTTTTTCTGTTTGTTTGTAATTTGGTTAGTTGATATGTTCACCGTGTCCAATATATTCTCATACACTTTTTCCTTGCATTGGTGTCGTGCAACTACTCAACATGCTTCACCAACGCTTTTAGGTTATGTCCGATTGTTTTCATTCTGTGTTTATCTTTTACCAGCGATGAAGGAGTTTCGTGCTGTGGTGATAAAAAAGGTTTTTAAAGTTTTCAGAAATTTGTAAAACCTCGGAGTAAAGCGGTATTTTGTGTACCGAACCATCCGAAGGTACCGTGACACCTGCTCGTTGGATGATCGGAAGAGATCCGGTCGTACTCGTACGGTGCGGACTGCACGAGTTGTTAAAGTGGTCAGGGAACGGATTAGACGAAAATCACAGCGCTCTGTACGTAAAATGGCCGCAGGTCTGAATGTTTCGAGATCGTCAATGCACGATATACTGCAAAATGACCTCGGATTCCAAGCTTTCAAGAAACGTAAGGTTCACGGAGTTTCGGAACCTTCCAAGCAGAAACGAGTCGAAAGAGAATTTATCTTTTCCGACGAAAAGTTATTCGCCTTGCAACAATCCCACAATGTCCAGAACGGCAGATTGTGGGCACTCTCTTCGAGAACTGTTCCAGAGAGTGATAGGAATATTCCACGGTTCCAAAGTGCTGCGTCAGTGATGGTTTGGGGAGGAATTTGCAAGCGAGGCAAATTACCACTGGTTTTCATCGAAAAAGGCGTCAAAGTGAATGCCGTATATTATAAAACGGAAGTTTGGGGGAAAGTTATCAAGCCATATGTACAAGAGGTGTTTGGAGACGATCACTATGTGTTTCAGCAGGACGGAGCGCCATCGCATACTGCAAATCTCGTTCAGGGCTGGTGCCGAGAAAATTTGACCGACTTTTTGGACAAGAATGAATGGCCACCAGATTCACCAGATCTGAATCCCTTGGATTATTTCGTAAGGTCATACATGCTGGCGAGGGTAAATGACCACAGGGCGTCTAATATGAACCAATTCAAAATCGTAATCAAACGAATTTGGGACGAAATGCCGATGTAAGTCGTGCGTGCCGCCTGTGACAGTTTCGAAAAACGTCTGGAGCTGGTCAAGAAGGTTAAGGGCGGTGTTATTCCAAAACATATGCTGTAGTTGATCAGTATTATATTGCAATATAATGGGTAAAGTTATCAATAAAATCTGGATTGTCGATTTGAAATAAATAGGTTTTATTTTGTATGAGAATATATTGGACACGGTGTAATTAAGTCAATAAGCTATTTAAATTATTTATTTGTTTATTAGATAAGTAGGTGAGTAGGTAAGTAAGTAAGTATGTATGTAAAGAAGAATATAAGTAAGTAAGTAAGTAAGTAAGTAAGTAAGTAAGTAAGTGTAATAAATAAATTATGGAGAGTGTGAGCTGTTTAGTGGAATACCTGTAACTAGAAAATAAGAAGAATGATTAGTAATTTCCATTTAATTCCAACTACCATTATTGCTTATCTTGACAGATACGCGTATTTCGTCTACAATGTGCAGACTTCTTCAGTGTCGTGTACACTGAAGTATTAGTACACGACACGTACAGCGAGTATTAGTACACGACACTGAAGAAGTCTGCACATTGTAGACGAAATACGCGTATCTGTCAAGATAAGCAATAAAGGTAGCTGGAATTAAATGGAAATTACTAATCATTCTTCTTATTTTCTAGTTAAATAAATAAGTAAGTCAGTAAGTCAATAAATCAGTAAATCAGAAAGTTATTCAGTCAGCCAATCAGTTTGTGAGTTAGTCAATTAGTAAGAAAGTGTGTTTGTTTGTTTGTTTGTCAGTTAGTTAGAGAAAAGGTAATTAAGTTAGTAAGCTATTTAGTAAGTAAGTTAGTAAGTTATTCATTTGGTTAGTTAGAAGATGAGTAAGTAAATAGGTAAGTAAGTAAGTATGTAAGTAAGTAAGTAAGCAACTTAGTTAGTAAGTCAAAAAGTCAGTAAGTCAGTAAGTCACTAACAGAAAATTACTTTTTTTGTTGATTCGTTAGTAAGTTTATTTGTTTGGTGGTTTGTGAGTTAGCTAGTGAATAAGTAATTAAGTAATAAACTATTTAGTAAGTTAGTAAATAAGTTATTTGTTTTGTAAGAAAGAAGGTGAGAAGTTAGTATGTAAGTAAAGTAAGGCAAGTAAGTATATAAGTATGTAAGTAAGTAGGTAAGTAAGTTTGTAAGTAAGTAAGTAAGTAAGTAAGTAAGTAAGTAAGTAAGTAAGTAAATAAGTAAGTAAGTAGGCAGGTAATTAATTAAGTCTGTAAGTCAGAAACTCAGAAAGTCAGTAAATTAGTCAGTCGATCAGTCAGTCTGTCAGTCAGTTAGTCAGACAATCAGTATGTCAGTTGGTAAGTTTTTCTGTTTGTTCGTCAGTTAGTTAGTTGATATGTAATTTAGTCAGTGAGCTATTTAGTTAGTAAGTTAGTTATTTATTTAGTAAGTAAGTATGTAAGTAAGTTAGTAAGTAAGATAATAAGTAAGTCAGTAGGTGAGTAAGTAAGTCAGTCAGCCAGTCAATTTGTTAGTAAGCTAATTTGTAAATTTGTTTGTTTGTTTGTTTGTCAGTTAGTTAGTCAATAAATAATTAAGTAATTAAGCTGTTTAACCAGTAGATAAGTGAGTTATTTATTTAATAAGTAAGTAGCCGTGTAGGTAAGTAAGTAAGTAGGTAAGTCAGTAGATAAATAAGTTAGTAAGTCAAAAAATCAGTGAGTCAGTAAGTCAGTAAGTCAGTAAGTCAGTAGGTCAGTAGGTCAGTAGGTCAGTAAGTCAGTAAGTCAGTAATCAATAAGTCAGTCAATTCGTCAGTTAGTCAATTAGTTAGTAAAATTGTTTGTTTGTTTGTCAGTTAGTTAGTGAATAAGTTGTTAAGTTTATTAACTATTTAGTTAGTTAGTAAGTAAGTTATTTATTCAGTAAAAAAAGTAGATGAGTAAGTAAGTAAGTGAGTAAGTAAGTAAGTCAGTAAGTATGTAAGTATGTAAGTAAGTAAGTAGGTAAGTGAGTAAGTAAGTACGTCAGTAAGAAAGGAAGTAAGTAACCAAGCAAGCAAGTAAGTACGTATGTGAGTAAATAATTTTCTAAGTCAGTAAGTCAGTAAGAAGTAGGATAGTCAGCAAAAACTAAAAACTTAGCAAAGCTTCAAAGCTTTCAAGAAAAAAATATAATAACGAGCTAGCTTTTCCTGAGACTATGAAAACCATGAGTGTTTTTCATAATCCAAGTTTTTAATTTTTCACAATTTTGGTGTATTTTTATAAGTTTCTAAATAATTATAATTAATAACATTTCATTTGCGTATAAGGTTGAAAACATCTGTCAAAGAGGTTCAAATGTTGTGAATTTATAAAAAAAAAATCTATTTTTCGGACCACCCTAAAGCATAAGTGGTCACCTTAATGACAAAATAAAAAAATACGGTGCTAATATTCTTTGATAAAGAACAAAACTATCAATTATTAATTATCAATCAACCAATAAAAATAATTGAAATTCTGAGAGCTCGTATAACTTTTTTCTATGGAATTGCTGTATATCTAGGTATTATACCTCTGATGCAGCGCTCATCAGTTCTAATATTGGCATTAAGTTATGTCATAATCAAGTAAAATAATTGGAACACTAAGAAACTTTTTCAAACTATCACTACTAAACGCCTAGTATCCTTTGACAGATAGGCCTACTAAAGGGTATTCACAGTTAAATTGCATCACTTTTAACTCGTCCTCAAAAACAAGTCTCTCAACCGAGTTTCATGAAATATTACGAAGTTCGTGCTTCATTATAGCCCAATATTTTTCAATTGGCCGCAACTCTGGAGAGTTTGGGGGATTAAGATCCTTCGGCACGAAATTGACACCATTCGTCTTGTAGCACCCCAGAACATCCTTGGAGTAGTGGCAAGAGGCTAGGTCCGGCCAAAACATTGTAGGAACGTTGTGTGTTTTGAGAAACGGAAGCAGTCGTTTTTTCAGGCATTCATTCATGTATACTTGACCATTTACAGTTGAAGTTGTCGCGAAATCATGAATTTCCTGGGGAACTTTGACACTTGCTGTTTCCTGAGAGACTCTGGAACATCGAACTTGTCTTTCGCAGTCACATACTGGTTGCCGGGAATTTGTTTAAAGTCCGCTTTTCCGCGTGTTTCATCGTCCACGGTGCAGCAGTGTGGTTTCGTCAATATTTGTGTGTACAGCTTACGCGCACGTGTTTTAGCTGTCCTATTCTGTTTTTCATTGCGGTTTGGAGCTTTCTGAACTTTGGCTCGTTTCTTGGCTTTCTGCACGAAACTGTTGGTCAAGTGCAGCTTTTTCGCGACATCCCGAACGAAACAGTTGGGTTTGCGTTTAAAAGCAGCAACCACTCGCTTGTGATCCTTCACACAGTACGGAACACTTTTTCTACCACTCACCTTCTTCCGATCGACAGTTAAACGTTCCCCGAAACGTTTTATGACACGAGACACTGTAGACTGGTGAATTTTCAACATCTTTCCGATAGCTCGGTGCGAAAGAAGTGGGTTGTCGAGGTGCGTGTGCAAAATGTTCTCGCGCACTTGCTATTCCTTCGACTCCATTTTCGAAACTGCGCCACATTTCACTATGAAACTCAAATCAACCCAAAGGGCGAAATGTTACAGCTTATTGAAAGTGATGCAATTTAACTGTGGACACCCTTTACGGCTGCGACTTACAGACTAAAGGGTGTCCACGATGAAATTGCCACACACAAAATTGATTCGCAAAATTCGAGTTTTCATCCGATTGCCATCAAATTTTCAGGGATTGAGAAATAACTATTAAACTTCATTTTATCATTTTACTCGTATTTTATTTACAGTCCATACGCAAATGCCCGCACCTTGGCCTTAACCTCGGCCATAAGATTCTGCACAACCTGTGAATCAACCGTTTTTTGCATGTAAACCCATACTTTCTTCAGTTCCTCGACTGTCTTCACTACCTTAGGTCGTGCTGCTTCATAATCGCCCAGTACTTCTCGATGGGGCGGAGCTCCGGAATGTTGGGAGGGTTGAACATTTTCGGCACGAAATTGACCTTATTGTCCGCATACCACTTCAGCACGTCCTTGGAGTAGTGGCATGAGGCCAAATCCGGCCAGAAGATTGTTGGGACGTTGTGGGCCTTCAGGAGAGGAAGCAGCCGCTTCTTGAGGCACTCTTTTATGTACACCTGTCCGTTCATCGTGTCCTGGGTCACGAAAGGTGCACTCCGCTTCCCGCACGTGCAGATGGCTTGCCAAACCAGGAATTTTTTCGCAAATTTGGACATCTTCTGAGTGCGGACATGCTCCGGAACGCTGAACTTATTCTTGGCCGTGAAAAACAGGTTGCCGGGGATCTGTTTGAAGTCGACCTTCACATATGTTTCGTCGTCCATGATGCAGCATTCAACTTTCGTCAGCATGTTGAGGTACAACTTCCTGGCACGGGTTTTGGCGGACTTGTTCTGCTTCTTGTCGCGATTAGGGGCCTTTTGTACCTTGAACGTCCGAAGCCCAGCCTTAGTTTTGGCCTTCTGGTCAAAACTTCGGCTTAGGTGCAGCTTCTTTAACATTATCGCCACATCCCGAACGGAGGCGTTCGGATTTCGGTTGAAGGCCCCAACTACGCGGTTGTGATTTTTGGTGTTGTACGGAATACTTTTTCCTTCACTTCTGGGCTTCCGATAGGTGGTCAACCGTTCCTCGAACCGCTTAATCACTCGCGACACCGTGGAATTCGCGATTCCCAACGTTTTAGCGATGGAACGATGCGAGAGTTCCTTGTTCTCGTGATGAATGCGCAAGATTTTATCACGCACGAGCTGTTCTTTCGACTCCATTTCCGCGAGTTTTGATCACAGGACTTTAAAACTTGCAGGATGTAAATAATGCACTATGAACTAAATCCACCCAAATTTTCATTAAATTCTACCCAACGGTTAAAAAGTTAGAGCAATTTCATAGTGTCGCAATTTCATCGTGGACACCCTTTACTTCAGCGTCGAGTGCACGACAGTAAAGTTTAATAGCTAGTAATTCAGTTATAACGTAATAATTCAATAGCATGTAATGAAGAAATCTCGAGTAATTCATGATTAGGGCCTAAAAGCCATTTGTAAACAATAACTTTAAACGTTAATCTCTCACGAATTATGACATTCTCACTATATCGAGCTACTCCATAACATGAATTACTCGAGAAATATATAAAATAAGGAAATTAAAAATTAATAAACTAAGTTTATAAAATATCTGAAGCTCTCACATGACTCATCCAGAGCGCGGAAGTCAGTTGGAAACGACAGCAGATCAACCAAAGTAGCGACAGGAACAAAGCTGGAGATCTCCATACCAGACGACATGAGTTTAGAGATGGCCATTCTAGAAGCAGAGACGATGTGCAACTTATCTCTTCAACTTTTGAGTTGGATGATCAAGAGGTGCTGCATTCAGACCATTGTTTGTTGGACAGTTCTCCTGAGTCACGATCGAAACTAACAGAACACCTTGAACCGTACAATCTGCAACCTGCTCTTAAAATAGAATGGCTTTATCATCTAAATTTGTTTTGAGTGTACAATCACCAAAGCTAATAGGGTTGTATGTCTTAATTAAGCTGATTTTCACACAGCAGTTATCACACGCGAAGTCAAGTGGAAGAAATTGGCTACATGCACTCTGGCGTACGTGAGTAAACATTTGGTGACGCAAATCGGTGCCGAATCCATGGAGGATAGATGAAAGGATGTGTGAATGTATGCGCGTGTGTGTGTGTTAATCAAACTTAATGGGCCCCAATTGATGGCACCAGGCATTTCTCTGACGAGTAATGTTGGCTTTCACCTTGAAATCAAATTTCAATTTTCTTTTGCATAACAACAAAGGCTATGTTCTATCGTTCATGACGTATATTCATTTGTTGGAAATAATTTTAAAAAATATCAACTGATCAAGATTCTATTAAAAATGTAAATTCCCTGAAAAATGCTTCAAGATTGCATTGGACAGTTAGTACGTATGTGCATCCACAGTTACTATGACTTTATAGAATTATTGTGCACTGGACTACTACATACCATGTGCTTTATAATACTGTTGTCGACCCTAACAGAACGACAAAAGCAATAAGAGAGAGCTACAACGTTTTCTTAGAATGAACAAGCGCTTGCGCCTTCGAAAAAAAGCCCGCTCTCTCGCGGTTAGCTTGACGACAAAGATGCCCTACATAGAACAACACAGGAACATCAGACTACTCTTTGTATGACGTCACTGTCCAAAACAAACTTCACTACTTGCTCTGTCGTCCTCTATGATCACGAGTGCTGGTAAATGAACATGAATAATTTCAGGGTTTGGCATATAGCGTGACATTTATCGAAGAAAGAGAATGAAGCATTAGCGTATGAAGGAGGGGTGGTGAACATCTTCCAAATTATCACTATTAAATATTTTTGAGCATTCGATTTAGGATTTTTTTTTATCCATTCCGTTTATTTTGGCAAATTGGCGCCGGACTGCAGGTCTTTCATAATTTATGGTTGAATGTTGAATTATTGCTGTGGGATTTGAATTAATGTTACTTCGCAATTGAATTGCAACCGTTGGGCTTAATCACCTGTCCAGATCAAAGCAACATGGAGCGATACGCATTCGGTTGTGAAGCCTCACTGTTTGAAATTCATATAATGTAGGGGAACAGAAATTGCCGCAAAGGATCAATCATTGCTCTACATTGAACTGAATTTCAAACAGCAGAGAACTTCCGATTGAGTAGGCTTTCTGGTATTTGATATATTTATTCATATATTTCAAAGTAAATTAATTGGAAACAATGGCTTTTAAGAATATATATGCAGATCATTTAACAATTGAGGAAGTCGATTGTGAACTTCTGATACGGGGAAAAAGGGATGAAGCGAAAAATGACGTTGAGGCTAAGTATCGATTGTTGCGGTACTTGTTTAAAGAGGATGAGTAGGAATGCAGGGTTTATGAATCTCCTTTTACCATTGATCAGGAATATGATGAGATCTGTTCAAGGGTTGAAGAGTTACGGAAAAAAGCAACAATTAAATTGGAAGTTAAGATATATTCTTGGCTGAATCATTATTGGTGTCGGGTACACAGGATAATGACTTCGGATACGGATTCTGAGAAAATGCATAGGGAGTTAATGAATGACATTCTCACGGAATTGGCAAAATTTGATAAGATGAAGGAGAGTGGAAAAGGTCGTGTAGACCCAGTGAATTCGATGACTGAGTCCACCGCGAACGCAAATGTTACTAAACCTTGACCAACGGATATTCCGGGAGATCCGCTGAGTGTTAGACAAGGCTTGAATAAAAATACATTAAGGAAAAGAACGCAGAGCGCAGAAGGTCATGTAAGCGAACGAGAGAAGGTTTTAGAGGCAAAGGTAGCGGAATTACAACAGAAGTTAGAGGTACTTTTGAGATGCTCAGATGGAGCCAGAGGGGGTGAGGATAGTGGAAACGATCGAGAACAGGACAGTGCGTTGTTGGATTATGCAAAAAGGGGGAAAACTAATCCAGGAACGGATACTGTACAACGACCTGAAAGAAAGGTCATGGAATACGTGGAACAGAACGGTCGGTTCGAACAGAGGTTTGGACAGACGAGGAATCAGTTTGAATATCAATTTCCGAGAACAGAAAACCCGGAAAGAGATCAACCTAGTCGAGTTTTTAATGGTGAGCCGAATGATGGTAGAAGACAGGATAAAGACAGTTTTTTTGGTTGTCCGAACTAAGAAGACAGGCCGAGGAGAAGTGATTTTTTTAGAAGCTGGGATTGACATCGAGATGACGGATTAGGAGCCGGCTTAGGAAATGAGGCACGCGATTCGTCCTCTAACTGGCAACGGCCGCGGTCTCTGAGTGACTATTGTGAATGTGGTGGCATAAAAAAATAGGGTTTCCCGTTTGGACGTTTTAAGTTGCAAGCCAACTGGTCTGATTCGAAATTATTCTTTTAAATGGACTCGCCCTTAGGAGAGTCTCAACCGAGCAAATAACATTGGGCGTGTGGTCTCCACTTTGGCTCAATCGCATTAGATTTATGGAGCCGATATTTCATTGTTTTTTATAATATTAATGAGTTAATACGTTTAATAGGACTTAGACCGATTACTCGCGGTCTACCCGAAGTTAAAATGGGTGAATTTTTTTGAGGATGGATTGGACAAAGGAACATGGAAATGGATCTCTGTAGTCTCATCATAGAGCTGTCACCAGATCGTTATGCGATATTATCACTTTTTTGTGGTAGTTACCATTGGGCGACGATAAGACTCCTCAAGACGTCGGAACAAAACAATCCCAAACTAAGAAATGAAGAAAGAAAAACATAAACAAATTAAACTCTTATACAAGACATTTGGTGAAACACGCATATAATAAATATTGCGAGATCCTATCATATTTCTAGTAGGAACATAAGGTTGTCTTCCTAGGGCCTCAAGAGTATTCAAAAATATTCAAAGGCCATAATTATCCACACATTGCCAAACTGCGTGATCGATAACATCATAACCGTTTCCACACCGGAAAATATTGTTCTCCACGAGGTTAAATCTAAGGAGATGTGTATCTAACCGGAATTAACTGGACATAGTCTACTCCTCAGATGAATGCAATCACGACTTAGGAGCAGGTCCTTAAATCATACCGCCGATGAAACTATAGGAGTGGAGTAATGTAACAGACATCTTAAATTACCGATGTCTCAATCGGTTTACCAACTCGAAAAAATTACTCTGACGTACTAAATGGTTATATTCATCAAGTGAAATTTGTCTTTCATACAAATCGCCTTCCTGTGCGCCCACCTTTGCGAGCGAGTCCGCTTGCTCATTGCCTGGGATTGAGCTATATCACGGGACCCATACAAATGAGATCAAATACTATTCGACCAGAACACACCAGAACATCTGTTTTCTTAGTTTTGAAAAGAAATAAGATGAGTGTCTACTAGGTTTCATCGATCGAAGAGCCTCGATCGAACTGAGGCTGTCCGAAAGAATGAAGTAATTGTCTGTGGGCAAGTTTCATCGCATATGCAACATAGACAGAACAAGATTTTCGAAGTTTGTGGAAGGCGCTAGAGTTTTCATCGAAGACACTGAAGTCAGAGTATACATTGAGACCCATAAGTGAAAAATATTTTTTCGGAATGGACATGTTGGTACTTTTGAGATAAAATTAGCGGAACAAGCTCAGAATTTATGGGATATGTTCCTAAAACTAATAATAATAACATATGTAACATAAGTCCTGGGAAAAATTCAAAAGCATGGTACTTGAAATCAAACAATCGGATTTTAAAATGCTCTTCAGGGTATTTTATTCTATTAATAAATTGTTGAAAAATATATTTACAGTACGCTCAATGGACCATTATCTTCGATTTTACGGCGAACATGTTGAATCAGGTTCTGTTCGGTGTCTATATCTATTTCTTTCATCTTCCGCTTGATTCGATTAACCAATTGTTGTTCATTGTTAGCTTCCCAGCCATTGTCGTACACCATACGTTTGAGAACACTCCAAAAATTTTCAATTGGACGAGCCTGAGGCACGTTAGGTGGATTGTCCTTTTTCGGTACAAATGGTATGTTTTGCTCATTTAGCCAATCTAATGTTTTTTTCGCGTAATGACAGCTTGCAAGATCCGGCCAAAACATGATTTCGTCGTCAGCGTGATATTTGTTGATGAATTGCTTCAATTTCGGCAAGCATTGGCTGATATACACGTCAGAATTGACAGCTTTGGCCTTGTTTGGGCGTATCAAAGGCGCCGAGATACCCTTCGATGACATGGCTGCCCACACTAACACCTTTGGCTCATATTCCAATCGTGGCATATTTAGCATCGTCTGGTGTTGTTTTAATGTTAGCAGTATAGAAACCATCGTTGCCACTCAATTCATGGTGCGAAAACGTGAAGTAAGATTCATCATCCAAAATTATGCACTTTCCATTTGCAAAATGCTCGCGACGAAGTGCACGGCAGCATTTTGGTATTTTTTCGAGTTGTTGCTGTGTATATTTTGGTGCACGCTGACGTTTCCGATAGATTACGTTATGTTTTCTCAAAATCCGATGGACTGTCATGTTTGAAACCTGAAATTTTCGTGCTAATTTGCGTGTTGATTGGCCAACCTTGTTTTCAGCGCTTGACAGCAGTTTTTTCGTTGTTCTGGCACTCAATTTTGTTGGGCGACCACTTTTCTTTTTATTTTCCGGTTCTTTGCCATCACGGCAATCTTTCAAAACAAGGTATATTGTTGATTTTGATATTGGCTCGTCTTTGAACACGCTCAAAATTTCACTTGTACTAAGCCGTCCAAAAAGGTTGGCGACTTGTGCTCGTAAATCCAGCTTGTACGGCACTTTTAATGGAAACTACTGCACAATTTGAGTTTGACAGTTCAGTAGGAATACAGATGAACGTGACAAGTACATTGGTTGATATCTGTGTGTTTGTTAATGCTGTCAAATAAACGCCTGAAAGTATTCCCAGGACTTATGTTACACATGTTATACAAATCCTACTAGTTTCAGCCTTAAGTCTGATAGACACACTCAATTTACTTCGGCAAAATTTCCAACAGCCGATCAACTCGACAGTTACTGTTGCCGATATTTCTGTCAAATTTTTGTTTGCTGGCTGATTTTTGGCAAAGTTTTCACTTGTTAGCTGAATCTCGGTAATTTCGGTAAACTGAAATGCCAAAATAATCAGCTGTTGGATTCTCGGCGAAATAAATAAGTGTATATGTTTCCACCGTCGTCTTCTGAAGATCGAAGCATGCTGTGCTCGCGAGTGGACGTGTTTTTTTTCGATTGTCAATTTTTGTTGTTTTACGCCTCATATACTATTTTAAATTAATATGATTTATTCTTCAAGTGAAACAAGTGCGATGGACAGTCTATCAAAAGAAAAATATGTTTATCAGTTGTGTCGGCTAAAAGGTCCTCGGTAGAGTCGATTATGTTATCACGGGATATGGAGCAGGTACCAGAAGCATAACCAGTTCAGAACTGAGTGTGCTTATGCGATTTTTAGATAACGACAATTTTTTAGTTTCGCAGAAAGAAGGCCCTCAGATTGATTGAAGAACTGGAAGAACTTGAATATCTTTTTGCCTGATGACAGAGAGTGGAACAAACTATTACGACCCAGCTTTCAAAAGACCTCTTGGTGAGCTCGAGCCATTTTTTTTTTTATTTATTTGAATATTTTTCGTAACTTTAGTAGAAAACCAATCGCAACTATCAAAAGCATACGAAAAGCCACTTTACTTCGTGAAATGACGAGAATCTGCTGAAGAAACCAAAATTGCCAAAATTACGGCACTCAATATGCGACGACCAGTCATTGCTCAGCCAGTTAACATTCTTTTATTTTTACCGACTTCTTGTTTCCATCGAGTTATTTCGCGATTGCGTTATTTTAAAGCGTTGTAAAATGGCTTGAAAATAGTTACTTCAATATTATTACTATCCCGCATCATTGAATCTCATCATAACATTCACTGCTGAATTTCTTTACAGAAATAAATTAGCTACAGATCTGTAATGCATAAAGATAAAGGCTTTATTTATTTATCATTTACTTCGTCCATAGTTGATTCTAAACCGGCGGTCGTAAAATCTATTGATTCAGAAAAGAGATACAAAAAGTTGTATATTAAAGTATCGCAATGTTGTTGCAGCAATTCAAAAAATCTGACAAGTTCCATCCGTTTTTATATTTTCAGACATTCTTCTCTTTTCAGAGAGCGAGTATTTGTGCTTATAACCATAAGCCATAGGGAGCTAGGACTGTAGTTAATGCTTAAGTCCCAAGTGAAGAGAAATGGAGCATAACTTAACCTTCTTAGACTAGATGCTCCCAACGACCATTTTTAAATACATTTTTATTCTGTACACCAAACAGGATCAACTATTCTCTCCGACTATTCATTTCCTTTTTCCTTCTCGTTATCACCAACGGTTGCATGGACGTGGCCAGATGAGCGATCGAGGAGTGTCTTCGTGGAGATTTTTGCGTTAAGAAACGTATCAGTAACTGGATTTGTTTCATGGTGGCATGCAATGTCTTCAACGAATTATTCCTCATCGTAGCTCCATGCACGAGGTGTGCAAACGTCAATGCTAATGCTAATGTTTCCACCGTCGTCTTCCTGACGATTGTTCCACTCGTATCTATCCTCGCTCCTCGAATCACACCCTCCAATACAATATTAAACATCAAACAAGACAATCCTTGCCCTCTCCGCGATTCGAAGGAACTTGAGAGTGTCCCTGAGAATTGGACGACACACATCATTCGATCCAACGTTGCTTTGACCAACCGGATCAGTTTTTCTGGAAATCCATATTTGTGCACAACTCGTGCTATACACATAGACAAGTTCGATAGTCAAGTTTACCATTAGTGGAGGTTAGGATAACTATTGCAGTACAGTGATTTTGAACCGACTATGATCATGGTCAAAACGGCCATTAAAAACAGTTGATTCAACATTTACCATAAAGTCGGAATAGTCCTTGTTACTGTGATCATAGTCAATTTTCATGGTTATTGTATCCATTATATGCAATAGTCATCTTGACCATGATTTAATTGTCGGTATAACGATAGAATTTGTCTCAGAGTAGTCGAAAGCTGATTTGAAATCGATGAAAAATTGATATGTGGGCACGTTATATTCGCACATTTCTGTAGCTCGTGCGAAATGGTGAAATTTCTTCTTCTTCTTCTGTCTGGTTGCAAGGGGCCAGTTCAGGGCCAGTTGCTGTGACTATAAGCCCTACTGTTTTTGTCGACGGTCACCTGGCCGCTGCTGAGGCTTCACAAATCTAAAGCTGCTGCTTTCACAAAATCTATCATTTCCTTGTTAATGTAGGTATGTGATTTTTTTAAACATTTTTAAAACCCGGACAATATAAAACCGGACAAAGGGTTTTCTAGTTCCTTTATTTGATTTAGATTTTTTGGCATTGGTTCGTATTTGGCTTCCCTGTGGACGGAAAAGAGCAAATCATGGCCATGAAACAAACATGCTCACATACAGACATCTGATGACACGATGACTGGCGATGGATCAGGGCTCGACGACTCAATGATGGCGGATATGGACGGCCTACCAGACGAAGCGTTGATGTTTGTGGCGATGGCGGTGAAACGTGATAGTTTCGCTCTCGTGCTGCAGTATGGCGTGCTTCGAAGAAGGATGATTCGTGCGCAGTATGGCCGAATTAAAGTTGTGGACTTCCGGTTTGGTCTTGAGAGCCGAGTGATGACGGGTTATCGAATCCGGATCGCGGTGCGCTTGTGGCGACGCACGCGCAAGAACCAGGCTTTCGGAGAAAATGGTCCACAGGGGTTGTAATGGAGAAGATCCTACTTCGACGGATGATTGATGACCGTCGGGAAATTCGCTTCCAAAGTCTAATGACTTCACCCACCTCCGATTTGCTACCTTCAAAAGACGGGCCTTTGCATGGCGCACGAGTCTGATGATCCGTCGGACGAACAGCCTCAAATCCGGACTTGACGATAGCCGGACGAAGACTGTAGAATCAGCCCGTCCAATAAAGCGCCAAGCGCTGAAAGTCTAACGCGAACTCACATTAGTTTAGTTTAGATTTTTAGAAACTCAATCTTATTAATTAGGTTAACGGAATGTAGTTCGTCTAGTTTCTTTCAATTGTCTTTTCATTATTTTGTTAGTCAGTGTTACGTTTGCAATTTTAATACGGCGTTTCGTAATTTCTTCAGTTTTTTGTAGTTCAGTCCGCGAAGTGTGTCATTTATGTGCTATGTGAGTTTTCCGAAGAAGTTTTCTCGAATCAAAAATAAGAAGACCAAAAATACAATATTATTGTTCCTAGTGCGTTAGCATGATATAACTTAGCTCATTTTGAAGCATTTCACCAGCCATGCAAGGATCATGTCGTCCATAGAGACGCTGTTGACACTGCATCAAAAGGTGTTACATTTTCTAGTTTGCTTCCCGTTTCTTTCAGTCATGTTCATGTCCACTGTTTTGTATGGTGTCGTTTCGTCTTTTTGTTATTTAGTTTGTTAGTGCGTTAGTGCGCTCGTTATCGCCGTCGGAAGGGAGCCGATCCGTCACCAAATCGCTCCGTCGGAGGGACAGGGGTCCTCTGGTGGTTTCCAAGGAACCACGTTTTCGGCTGATACCCGCCATCACTAAGAATCAATCGCTTTATCGTCTCCAGCCGACATAGGAGTCGGCGCCTAAACAGCGACAACAATCAAAATCAGCACAATGCGCCTCGTGTGTGTGTGTGTGTTTTTTTTTTTTGTTTGTTTTTACCCTCCTTACACCAAAAGAAGGGTATTAAGATCGCTTGAAAACTTGACTTTTTATCCGAGGTGTGTGTGTGTGTGTGTGTGTGTGTGTGTGTGTGTGTGTGTGTGTGTGTGTGTGTGTGTGTGTGTGTGTGTGTGTGTGTGTGTGTGTGTGTGTGTGTGTGTGTGTGTGTGTGTGTGTGTGTGTGTGTGTGTGTGTGTGTGTGTGTGTGTGTGTGTGTGTGTGTGTGTGTGTGTGTTTTACAAATAATGTCACATCGGTTTCTCAGCCATTTGTGAACCGATTTCAGTTCTGTTGACGGCAAATGAAAGCTACAACATTCCCATCGAAAGCTATTGAATTTGTTTTCATTCGGACATTTCGGTACGAAGATATGAACGAAACAGTACTTGACGGCCTATTAAAATAGTAATCAAACAGTTTATTAGTCTCCGATAACATACTGAGCTATTTGTGTACCGATTTTAGTTTAAATTAAAGTTATAAAATCTTCAAATAACTGGTCAAAATTTCACCAACGCAAGGAATAACATTTCCCTACATGATGGTGATGCTACTTTCCGTGACGGTGTTGAGAGGTTTGAGAAATTTACGTTTGAATCTTACTTCTCCTCTTTATTTGCAAAATCAGATACGTCGTTTTTAATAAGTTGTCGAGATTTGAATGAGAGTGTCAATCGGCTGGAACTATTTAAGATATTAAACATATTGACGTGTATAAATCGCGGATTGAATATTTATAGATTTATGGAATAGAAGTGATTCACTCCGTGTGTTTTTTGTGTCGACCCAAGTCACTTTACTGAACATTGAAATAACCTACAGTCGACCTATACAGTTCTTTCGGTCTAAAGACTTCCCAACTAACATTTTTAGTTGCCTAAGCCGAAGTTTATAACTTATAAGCTGTTTTATAATTGTTTAAAAGCAAATGAAGCTGAATAAGCTATAAGCAGAATTAAAAAACCGATACAGTACTTATGCGTAATGTAACACAACTTTAACACAACATTTAGCTCTCGGTTGCATACTTTGAAAAGAAAGCTCTTATACGAACAATGTTTGTCTACGTTTACACAGCTTGTTTATGTAGCTAAAAATCTAATCGGTTAAGCTTTTGAATAATCATTTTATTTTCTTATACACAGTTTTATTTGTTAGCTTTGTTACAGCTTTTCAAAAGCCTTTATATTAAAAATACCTTAGCCGCTATACAGCTAAGTGATTATAGCTGTATAGAATGTTGTATAAGCAGTTGCGGCACAGGGTATGCAGCATCTTTGCAGTTATTTATATTGATTTGCAATTCATACACTGAGCGAACGAATTGAGAGGAATTCATAGGAATATCGTATGGAAATTTACCGGAAGATATTGTTGCAAATTTCATACGATTCTCTAATGGAAAGAAGTTCAGAAATTATAAGTTGCAAGTGGGATTCGAACCATGAACCTCGGGATCCAGAGACGAGCCACAATCCCACGAAACTATACACGCATGATAAGTGATGTCAAATGAAAGTGTATAAAAGACATGTTTCACTCGACCAATGCATCGAATCATTTCATACGATT
This sequence comes from Aedes koreicus, assembly GCA_024533555.2. NCBI lineage: Eukaryota > Metazoa > Arthropoda > Insecta > Diptera > Culicidae > Aedes > Aedes koreicus. Next base: position 35,007 of record JAHHFK020005961.1, on the reverse strand, counting down.
TCGTATGGAATGAGTCTTGGACCCTTGCTTTGTGGTTCAGTTCCGATCGTATGAAAACCGTACGGATTATTTCCTGAGTGTAGTTAAGTAAGCGCATTCATTCCATGTTATGTCAACCACCATTCGTCTGAGCTGTCAAACGAAATGAAAGGAATACCGTCCATTTTATAAAGCAGAGTATTAAGATTTCATAATGTTTCGAAGGATTTTGAAGACATATAAGAAAAGCGGTACTTACTACCGAAAAACTGATGATACCTCTCGTGATGATCTTCAGGAATGGGCAATGAAGCATAACATATCCCACCTCGCATTGAAGGATCTCTTAGCAAAGATCTAAGCAAAGGGTTTCAGTTGGTGAGGATTTTGTTCACCGTAAAACGGTTAAATTATATACGGATACAAATTTGTGTGTATAGGATTAAATAAAATCTTGATGGATTTAAACGAACAATTTCTGTTGAAGTTTATTGTGTTTCATTGTTTTGATAATATTATGTCACATAAATTCAAAATAAGATTCGTTTACTTCTTATACACAATTAGTGAAAAGATTGTTGAATATGTCTCGGTGGCTTAGTAGTTATTCAATCGGGCCACTGAGCAGTAAATCAGGTGTTCAATCCCCGGTCTTTTTTGTTAATCACAGGAAATTCTTGTACCTAATTTTAATAAGATTTTCATTTTGATTGTACAATTTTTATTACTCTCAGGAGTAATAAAGTATCTAAAAAATAATAATAACAAATGGTCCGAGAAAGGCACAGATAACTACGAAAATTGGATGGTGATCATGCTTAGATCATAATAATTTTGGTAACTTTGATTTTCAAAACAGTATCAACCAGTTGATAAAGACCTTCAGCAATCATTGTTGTTCTGCATTATTAGAACTAAAATCTGGTTTGAACACTTTGAACACGGGTACTGGAATTCCTTACAGCTGATATGGATCAGAGGATACAGTCACGGGTCTTATGGCGAAGGTGCAGAGTTCGAATCTGGTACGCTGGTAAGTTATATATAAATGTATAGATAAAAATCTTATAATATATAATTCATATAGTTAAATGTTAATTGCGCTCTACAACGGTACAAAAGCTACATTGCCGTAATATCGTCACGAGTATTGTAAACAGTGTTTGACATACATATTTTTTTCGATTGCTGTATAGTAACTATGTTTAAGCGTTTATATAAACGTGTTAAGACTAGCAATAAAACGCCTCAGTTCTAAAAATAGAAATTGCTTTGAACGAATAAATATCTATAGGGTATCAGCTGTATACAAGTTGAGATAAAGTTGAGAGAATGATTATCAAGCATAGAAGCTGCAAATTGGTGATAATACTAACTTTTTAAAAACAGTATACACGCTTCTTGCTATCTTTTCGCATTTTCATGAAGCTGTGTAGATTCGCCAGATTTGCCTGTGAAAATGTTGGCTGGGCGCATGTGCAACCACTACTTAACCATTACTCAGTTTAACGCTGTATTCGTTTTTGGTTCAAATTCGAAAAATAAGCACAAAGTGCAGAATGTGCTTAGTACGACGAAGTATAAATCCTAACCATATAATTTCTATTATGGATTTCTCACGGATTTCTTCATGGTCCTCCCTTTGCTCAGTCGGTAAAGGCACAGCTACAAAGCAACACCATGCTGGAGGTGGCTGGGTTCGATTCCCGGTCTGGTCTAGGAATTTTTCGTAAAGGAAAATTTCTCGACTCCCTGGGCATAGCGTATGATTGTACTTGCCACACAATCATACTAATGCAAAAATGGTACTCGGCATCGAAAGCTCTTAATTAATAACTGTGGAAGTGCATTTAGAACACTAAGTTGAGAGCAAGCAATAAGCTAATTGTGAAAACAATAAGCTTGAAATGCTAAAGAAGAAGAAGAAGGATTTCTTGACCTCCACCTCTAGAGAAATCACCTCCGTTCAAAAGGATTCTCGAGACCAGCACACAATAATTGTGTGCTATTCTACTATTCTACTCTCGCTCGTTTCCCTAACCAGCATGTTTTTAAAACATCGGGCAGTGTTCATTTTTCCAAAGTAAACAGTTGGAATCGAGAGAGAGCACGTGAGAAAATCCTGATTCTAGAGCCCATGTAGCTGTAGTTCATCGCATACCTCTTCCGTCCGTTGTTCTCCCCACACATACTGAATTATAGAAGGTGGCATGAACTTATAGTATCCTTGCCTTCATGACCCAAGTGCGTCCGTCCGAACAGACCGACAAAGCGGAAAAATCGAGAGCACGCATATCGGATCGGCAGTAGGAGGTGTCGTCTGTGTGTTTGAAAGAAAATTTCCTACATAATTCAAAGCCTGTCCAGTCTGAAAGAACAAGGATCAATCGCTTCGAGTTCCAAAGCAGCAGTGGAAGCAAATGCCAAGTGTGTGAATCCGTGTGCCGATTTACTGTTTGGTTAACGAAAACTAGCCTTTTGAAGCAACAATTTACTGTGAAGAGTTTTAGAGTCTGGTTTTTTTATGAACATACACACCCACAAGCCCCCCCAACAAGCGAAGGAGTGATGATGTTTCTGACAAAGAAGGAGTGGAAAAATCTAGCCCGAAAGCTGCGATTTTCCCCGCGAAGGCGTTACTATGTGATTTCGGCGATTGCCCTGGCGGTGGTCATTGTGCTGGTCTATTGCAGCATCACGTCGTCCTACTATTGTTTCGACACGGGAGTTGAGTGGAAGGTGACCAAATTTGTGAGTATCATCGGGAACTGTGAGGGATTGGTTTTCCATTTTCAGGAAGGCGCATATTGTGGGTTGGGGTTGGGTTGAGCGGATTATGGGCGATGGTAATTGTTGGGAGGGGGTGGGCTCTTCATTTCTCTCTTCGGAGAGTTTTTCTATGAATTTCGCTCTCTGGACGCTTCGCCCTGTTGGAGGTTGTTATCCTTGAAATGAACTCCGGACATGGTGTGTTGTTTGGTTGACGAGCAGCCGGTATTTTTGGTATGTTTACGGGGCTTTAACGTGAGATGAAACAGAGGAAGAAACGTAACTCGGAACGTGTTGGTATGTGCAATGGAAATATTTGTCATTGCTTTTATTATTCACTCATGTACTGAATGAAGACAGATAGGTACACTTAATTGAAAACGGATTTTGATGACATTTTTATTCATGTTTGTGATCCCAAACACACTTTGTCTAGAAAATAATCCAGTGAAGTTCTATCAATCCCTCGCCAAAAAATCTTGTACACGCCATACATTGTAAAACTGCGTTGTAAGCTTTTAGTAGAGGAAGGGTCTTGATGTGTAACGGGGCAAGATGGGCCATATACGTCTTACGTGTATTTCAAATTAAACGGGCATAATTATTTTTTAACCTCTATTATTGTAGTGGAAGCCAAACAATGGTTTTGAAGAAAAAAAAAACAACCAGTAATCTTTACATATGCAAAACAGATTGGTAGATTTAAAACAAACTAAGGAATTGAGAAAATACAGAATGATTTCACAAGAAAACCGTAGACCCACCTGTGTTTCTAACTTAAACCTATTGTACAGGGTGTCTCACAATAGGTGTCACTAAAAAAAAAAAAACACACTACTTCAAAACAAATAAACCAAATCATAGCATTTATTTTTAATTTGAAAGATGCATGTTATAGAAATAAACCATATTAATTCAATTCGAATCTCTCGCCCTTTTCCTTGGTAACTTTGCGCAAACGCTTCGTAAACCCATCGCACGCACAATTTCCTGAGGAATTTGGTCACAAATAAATTTTTTTTTTTTTATAAAAAAAAAACCCTCCCCCCCCCCCCACATATAAAAAAAAACCCCCACACAAAAAAAAAAAGAGGGTGGAGACCGGGGGAAGAGGAGGCCCCCCTCCCCCCTTGATAAAAAAAGAAAAATTTCCCCCCCCCCCACTTTTGCCTTTTGAGCTGGAGCTGAGTCCTGTTGTAAACAATATGGTGTATTCCCAAACAGCGTTGAAGCATAAGGAAGCGGTGGTTCTTCAAAACCTGCTTGATGTAATTTGTTTATTTGTTTATTTGTTGTTATAAATTTCATCTGACATATGTTTGTCTTCATGAATAAATCAGTTAACGCTAGCATTAAAATAGTCTTCTTATAAAAGTAGTCAATGGCATATTAAAATCGAACAAGGAATAAACACTATTAAACGCATCGGCAGCAGCACGCAGGGGTTCGTTCATACCATAAAGATGATTACGAGGCGCAAGGTGCAAAAAGTTTCGTTGTCGTATCGCTCGTTCAGGGGCATAGAAGCACAATTGATTGAGAAGTTCCGGAGAGTCAATTTCACCGGTGATCACCTTAGCCACAAAAACAACTTGAACTCTACGCCTCCTTCGTTCTAACGTATCGATTCCAAGCAACCGACACCGATCTTCATAGGCAGGAAGGTTTGATGCGTCCCGCCATGGTAGGTGGCGTAGTGCGTATCGAACAAACCTACGCTGAACAGACTCCAGCCTCGCAATCCAGCAACGTTGATAAGGACTCCAGATAACGACACTATTTTCTAGTATTGAGCGCACCAACGAACAGTACAATGATTTCAGACACAGAGGGTCTCGGAAGTCTTCAGATATTTTGAAAATAAATCCAAGTTGCCGGTTTGCCTTCGCTATTACTTCGTGGTAGTGTGGCCTAAACGTCATCTCTTGATCGAGAGTTACTCCTAAGTCTTTGACCTGCCTTACTCGTTGAAGTACGTTATCAGAAATATGATAATCGAATTTAATCGGCTTGCGCTTTCGGTTAAATGAAATAACCATGCATTTATTGATGCAAAGTGTCAGAAAATTTAAAGAGCACCACATCGCCATATCATCTACACGTGATTGCAGGTATTCACAGTCCTCAAGACAGTTGATTGTCATGAACATTTTTACATCATCCGCATAAAATAATCTACACCCTGGAGGTAGAAGATGAGAGAGTTCATTGATGAACAGCGTAAACAAGAGGGGTCCGAGGTTGCTGCCTTGTGGAACACCGGAGGTATAATGGTGAAACTTTCCGAGAGGGATGATCCGATTTTCACGCAGAGCAGGCGATTCTTTTTGTGTGTGTCGCGCCCCCGCGCGCGAGGGGGGGAAACCCCAATTTTTTTTTTAGCTTTGCCAGCAAAATGACATGGTCCACACGGTTCAATGCTGCTTTCAAATCTGTATAAACAGCATCGATTTGACCACCAGCGTCCATGGTGCGAACACAAAATGAAACGAACTCGGTTAAATTCGTAGCAACAGATCGTTTCGCGTAGAAACCTGCCTGCCCTTTAAATGTTTGTTTTGCAGGAGTTGAATAGAGCATAGTTTTTTATGGTTTTCAAAAACCTTAGAGCACGAACATAGAGATGTGATCCCCCTGTAGTTGTCTACATTCCGTTTGTCACCCTTTTTGTAGACAGGAAACATGTGAGAAAGTGATCCACTCAATCGCGAAACTTACTTTCATGCAGTGACCGTGAGAACAGCTTAGCCAATGGTACGGCAAAGCCTGGTACGTGTGATTTTTCGCAATGGGCGATGGGACCCCGCCCGCCACCGCGGCAGCCGGAATTTCCCACTTTTTGAGGGCCTACAAGCCCGCGTGTTCGGCCAGAATAAAAGCACGGAAATCCAAAGCCTTACATAGAGTGAACTAGGTTGCCAATCAACACGGGAAATAGCAGCACAAATATCGGCATGATTAGCATCGCGGTAGTCGTACATCTGCGAACCATCGGCGTAATCGTCAAACGTTATCGATTCAGGGAGGTCAACCACCACGTCCAAAGCTGGATGGTTGGCGTCGAGAGAGATAAGCGGTTCAATAGCTTCAGCAACTTTACATGCATTGCTAACTGCGTCGTTTCCAAGGACGAGATCCAAAAACCGTGAATTTCTGTTCGGTACTCCATTAAGCTGAGTCAAACCATGGAAGGAAAGACCGTCGACTAACGCACAACCGGAATTAGAAAGAACAGATTGAGGGTTGACTCGTAGAAATCCGTTATCCGTTGCTTTCCACTGCAAATACGGTTGATTGTAGTCCCCAAACTGCAACACGAAGTCATTCAAAGCCAGGTTGGAGATTATTGAACCGATGGAATCCAGATGATCGAGTATGCAACTCATATTGTCACGTCGATCAGGGGGTAGATAGATAACTCCAACGCTGATGATTCGAGTAGGCGTCGAGATTTTAATCCATAACTGCTCAAGAGTTATACTCGTCGTTGTAGGATCGATAAAGCTGTTCCAATACTTGGAGACCGCGATCAAAACACCACCACCACGGACCTTTGAGCTGTTCGCGAACTCGTTAACTCGCGAAAAACGGGAGTGAAAAGCACACTTTTCGACACGGATTGTGGGGGCATTGGATGCCATAATGTTTCTCCGTGTGATCGTGGTAAAAGGTGCCGACACGAGTATTCTGTCGTCAGAAGCCATTTTGTAATGTTTCCAGTGTAGTGAATTCGGATCCTCATCGATCCTTCATGTGTACTAAAGAGTTGCTCTGCAGTGCTTACGATTCCTCTTTTGAAGCTTTTCAATATCTCGTTACGCCAGGGAAAATATCCAACACGTTGGAAATCTTCGTTCATGTTCCCGATTCTCAAGAGATAAACAAAATGCCGAAAATTATCGAGGAATCGCTCTGTGCCTGCCCAAAAGTCTTCGAGATCTACATCTCTCCTGAACAACTCGGATTTCACCCTAGAAGATCGATCTCAACCAAGCTTGCACCTTTCGTTTCCTCGTGTCTCCGGAATATGGAAGCTGGATCTCAGGTCGACGTTGTTTACACGGATCTCAAGGCTGCTTTTGACCGGGTCGACCATGCTAAACTTTTGGTAAAGTTAGACAAACTTGGCGTGTCAAATAACTTAGTTCGTTGGTTTAAATCTTACCTAACAGGATACTCTGTATGAAGATCGGCTCAATCGAACTACTTTACTAATAGCCACTGCTGTTCTCAATTTTCATCAACGAGGTTGGACAGATACTTCCACCTAACTGTAGGTCGTTCTATGCAGACGATATTTTATGTGGTTGTGCGATGCCTCGCTGATTGCTTACGACTACAGCACTTGAGCAATAGCTTTGGAGAGTGGTGTTCTAGGAATTTACTCACTCTGAGTGTTAACAAATGCTTCATTTGTTGAATTGAACCCAATTGCATTTGATTACATAATAAACCATCAGCTTCTACTGAAATTTGATACTGTTCGTGACCTTGGATTCACGCTTGACTCCGGTTTGACATTTAGACAACACTACATGGATATGATTGCCAAAGCCAACAGACAGCTCGGTTTGATGTTTAAGATCTCCGACGAGTTTCGTGATCCCACCTGTTTGAAAACATTGTACTGCTCTCTCGTGCGTTCTATCCTAGAATTTGCCTTGGTGTGGTGTCCAAAGAATCTGGATTGCGAGGATTGAAGCTGTTCAAAGAAAATTTGTTTGTTATGCTCTCCGTCATCTGCCGTGGAATGATCCTGTCAACCTTCCAGCGTACCAGGATCGTTGCATAGGCGTACAGTCATGCAAGCAGTCTTCGCAGCAAAAGTGCTGCTAGGTGAAACCGCGTCTCCAGGAATTGTGGCCGAACTCGTCATCTACGCTCCTGAACGAGTTCAACAAATTTCTCGAAGCCCTCCTCTAGCTGAATTGGTCAAAACTCGTGTAATCCCAAACTTCGGTGAAATTTTACGGACACGTACTTACCGATCACGGATTGAAGCCAGTCGAAAGCATGGTCTTTGCTATTCGGGATTTCCCTGTGCCAACGAACAGGAAGGAAGTGCACCGTTTCATGAAAATGCGTCAACCTCACCAACCTTCGAAAACTTATCTCCGAAGAAGTCCAATCAACAGTCGAATGGCAGTGGACAAAAGCTGAAGAAGAGGAGTTCAACAAAGTCAAGTCACTGTTTGCTGACATCGGGACGCTGCGTAACTACGAACCCACTCTGCCGCTGATAGTAGAATGTGATGCCAGCTGCCATGGCCTTTGCGACGCAATCTTTCATCAGGAAGGAGTGGATGGTTTTGCTGACGGCAGCAGAAAAGAATTACGCGCAGAGCCCATGTAGTACTGGTTCAAGATGAAGTAGTAGAATATATTAGGGGTGTGCCAGTATTGCAACAATAGTCTCTTTAAGAAACCAATAGTGACAACAATTGATATAGGATTATAATGATCGCCACCCAATTAAATCGGTAAAGTTTTAAAAGGCAAATCTGATGGATTGATGCTTAGGTAAAATAAAACTAAATACCGATAGTTTGATTGGACGAATAAAACCTAAGCACGATTCATGGCGATTCTTCAGGGGAGATGCTATTTGGGCAGCAAACACTTTTTTACAGTGTTATTATTTTCATTAGTTCAGATTAAATCGGTTACAATTTTAGTGGACGTATTCATCTAAATGTGAAGGAATCCTGTATTATCAGATATCCACATTTTTACGTTTACTCTGAGACATGATCATCTCTGTTTTTAAATAAACCTTTCTATGCACTGGGAACAGTGCAGTTCATAAGAATTTATCACACTTACTAGGAGAAAATTGTCACTTACTGTGAGGTGATTCTCCATGCAAATCAAATGGAGAGTCGAGATATGTCGAATTGTCACTTCACTCGATCCTACAAGGCGTCTCAATCCACAAGGCGCCTAAAATAAGTACAATTGAGATCTCATGACGTTCCTTCGGCTTTTACTAAATTTCTCGACCAACTAAGACGCTCACTGGAATCACCACATTAGGCAGATTTCCTTTAACCGCAAAATGTACATCAACGACTGTACCAAAACAAACAAGCCGAGCAACAGACCTTGGTAACTTACCTATTTTTTTTTTTTTTTCACCTTATTTACAGTGCCAAAGACAGGGCCTCTCCGGCAGTATGTGTCCGGAGTTTTGCAGCCGCAGTGGCGTATTCTGGGACCTTCGCTGTCCACAGCCTAGTCTCGAGATACATCACCCGAACCGGTTCCAGCTCAAGCGCCAGGACACCCCACTGACTGTGATTGTACGTTCCTGAAGTTGTTGTTGCTTCGATAGATAACTGATTTGAATGGTCTTTCTTTGCAGCAAGCAGTGCCCAACGAAAATTACGAAAAGCTGTTCTGGGTAGACAGCTACTATCACAAGGAACATTACCCAACAGAGATTGAATACGAAAACATTGTCAAGCGGTACATATCGAACAAGTACAACATGGAGATCCCCTACGAGAAAATCCGGACGCTCATGCGTTTGACCCACAAGGAGAACCTTCCGATGTTCCATCACAGTATGCGGGATAGTTGGAATCTGATTCAGAATCACGAGTTTGTGATGGCGGTCATGTTCAATGAGAACGATCTGTTTCCATACGTCGAGGGAAATTGTGCAGAGATGTTCACCTCGGAAAAGTTGAATGCATTGGATTTTAATGACAGTCGGTATTACTTTGGAAGCCACATAACGTTGGACCGCTGGCGGTACCACATCAAGATGGCTGTGTTGATTTTGGATTATATGGACGAGCTGGACCAGCATGGAATTCAAATGTGCCACGTAGATTTGACCCGGTTCGGGATCAACAACAATCGCCTGAAGTATGACGACCTGAGATTTGTCTTCACCGATTATACAATCAATAGAAAAATATCGAGCGGCAGCTATTGTACGCATGATGAGCATTGTTATTTCATGAACTGCAAGTCGGAGTGTAACGTGGAGAAGAATCGGTGCGAATCGACCGTCATGAACAACAATGTTCAGATCGTTTGCGAGAAGGTAAGACTTGATTGTGAATAAGGTGTGTTTGCTAATAACTTCTCTCGAATTTAAAGGTCTTTCTGGGTACGAAGCGTTACCCTGGCATTCTTGTCACGCAAAAATCGCCTGATCGATTGCATATGTTGTTGGGCCGCTGTGCAAATCCATTGCAGAACCGGGACGTATCTCGTGCTCGACCATTGGGTACATCTGAAGAGCTGAGGAAACAATTGTACAACGAATTGACCAGCATTTACGAAAAACTTGCGCTGATCAATGCTCCGTAATAGACCAGGATAGATTTACCTCCTGCCAGTGAATGTACGCCGTTTGTCGATCGTTGTTCGTTTGTTTGCGATGTGTGGTTCACTTTTTTGAACCTGGGACTGCTTTTAACGGTGTTAAGATGGTGTATATGAAGTACCACGATGAAAGTGATGATCAACGTGAAGGAAACTAATCGAGGGTTTCAAACCTGGAAACGTATTATTTTTGTAGGCTTTGTAGATTCTAAGGTGACGACCTACAAGATTCTCGTAGATATAAAGAGAAGCAAACCAAATTTGCCAATGACACAATCATTTGGAATTTTGAAAGTTCAACAACTTATTTGATAGTGATCAATCTCTTTAGTGAAACCAAAATCAAGACCAACTGCAACTGTAGTCAAAAAGTAGGATTTAGAAATTGTAATTACTCTTTTTTACAGCTAACAATAAACTGGAATTGAAGTGCAAAACTCGGCATTCGGAACTTAGTAATTTCTCGACAGATATCCAGGAAACTTAAATATTAATTACTATCAAAGCAACAATCTACGAATAATCATAGGATACCTCACAAAGCTTCGCCAGCATACCGGACATCTGGAGCAACGAGTTCAGTCCGTCGACAATTTTCATGTGTGTTTCTCCTATATCCCGAATAAAGCACAGCTTAAGCTTCTCGTTCATGTTCATGCGCTTGCAAACTCGGAACACATTTCCTATTATGTCTTCCGCCGCGTACCCAAGGCGCCACAGTTTGGCCATAATCTTGTACGCCTTGTGGATATCTCCCTTGATGCAGTGCTCCAACATATCCTGTACCAGCATCGGGTGAGGTTCGTCACAAACCTTGAACACGTTCGCACCGCTAATGTGCCCGAATCCGTTCGCCGTCGATTGCAAATTGTTCAAAGCTTGTCGCATGTCCCCCTGGGCCGTAAAAACAATCGCTTCTAGGCCATCTTCGTCGTAATTCAATCCTTCCTTCTGGCAGACTTCAATCAACTTGGCTAAAACCTGTGCATCCGAAAGCTTCGAAAACCGCAACATCGCACATCGGGACTGGATGGGTTCGATGATCTTCTCGCTCGTATTGCAAGCCAATGCGAAACGGGTGGTGTTGCTGTAAATTTCCATTGTCCTCCTTAGCGCTTGTTGCGCACCTTCCGTCATACTGTCGGCCTCATCAAGAATAACGATCTTATGTCTTCCCCGAGGTAGTGTGACCTTCTGCTGGGCAAACATTTTAATCTTGTTTCGAACCACATCGATACCACGCTCGTTGGAGGCGTTCAATTCCAACACCGCTTCCCGAAAGTTTTCACCCAAAAGAATCCGTGCTAGGCAGAGGATCGTTGTGGTTTTACCCACACCGGGCGGCCCCTGTGATGGGAATTGGTCTTGGTGATTATTTTAGTTTAAAGAGTTAATGCTTCCTTTTGTACTCACAGCTATGATGATATTCGGTGCATTTCCCTGTGTTGCAAAAACTCCTAATCGGCTCACGGTATCTTCGTTGCCGACAATTTCCTCAAACTTTTGCGGGCGATACTTTTCTATCCTAGAATAGAAGCCGGAGGCTTAGAACATATTCGGTGTTAAGCAGAAAACGGGGTACTCACCAAGGTAAGTTTTTTTTCTTGTTGTCCTTAGAGGTGCCGGAACTGGAAGCACCTTCATTTACTTTAGATTCGGGCATTTTTGGAAGGTTCTTGGAATGAAATATTTAGGAAATTAACCGATGGATCCGCTCGTGGTTTGCCGTTTCCAAATCGATTTTGGCGGTGAAGTTGTTTGTTGTTAATTTTGCGTGCGATGGTGCGACGGGTTAGCCCTTAGTGGTTGTCACTGGAAGGCCGTATCGGTCAAAGTAAGGTTAGCTGAACAGGGACCTGACCGGCAACTTTCCTGTAGCCAACCTCAATTAGGCTTTTTGACGTTTAACAACCTTTCCCTCTCTGGCACATGCAGAGGAATGATGGTTTGTTTTCCTCCAAATGATTTTCCTTCTTACTTGCACTCCTTTGATCTAAATGGTGCTGTAGTGTAACATCCAAACGTCAAAAGATTTATTGTTTGTAAACAATACCATCACAACGATCGTACCCGTACACTCAGGAAAATAAAGTTAAGAATTCCATAAGGTTCGACTTATGAACGATTCTTTGGAATTTCATAAGCCGGACTTATGACTGGATTTTGTTTTACACAACGCTGTTCTTGTACGCCTTTAAGCTTTCCTGTTTATAAGTGTTGATATATACTAGTGGTCAAGTCACTGGTCCTATAACCTCAACGTTTAAGGTTCGAATCCGGGTTGCTCCATATTTTTATTCATTCAACATCATTATATTTCAAGGTCAGTATCGAGTTCGAAAGAAATTTCTTTTTCTATCCCAAACCCATGTTAAATTTCGTTAACTAAAACGGAAAACTAAAGAATCGAAAATAAATTTCTGCAGCAGTATCCACCTGACAAGAACGAAAAATAAAATTGGAATTTGTAAGGTTTCCAGGCAAACTAATGGGAGCAGTCACTTTAACTTTCGGAAAAATGTTCCGCTCGATTATTCCGTAAGTGAAGGTTCCATGCAGATCAATTGTCAAAATTCCGCTTGGTAATATTGAACAAAATTCCGTTACCTCTCTACTTTTTAAGTCGATACTGGCCTTCATGAGGCAAATTAATGAAATTCATACTGATTTCTTGTGGCCTCGTTTGCGGAAAATAATCATTATGCAATCTTATGAATACCGAATGTTTATTTCGCTGAGTGTAATAACGAACGTCATATTTGAATAAGGTTCGTGATATGTTGCATACTGTTAAACGCTACGATAAGGTTGCCAGGCCCCTGACTCAAAACAATCGTCATGCCGTTTCGAACTGAAAAAATGTCCTCTTTTTTCCTGAAATATGCACTTAATTTAATGGTTGTCTCGACAATTAAATCATGGTCAAGACAACAACCAGTATGAAATTAGCTATTTGAAATTGGTTCGCTGTTGTAGAACCTCTTGGTCTGAAGTACACCTTGAAGTCTGCATGTTGCAATACATTCTTGCGCTTGTCGGTACTTGAATCTTTGTTTTTGTTTTGATTCACTGTGTTATTTTGACAGAATATTTGAGGGGTTGTTCGTTGTGAGTTATGTTTTTAGGGTTGATTCATTATGCTTCAGATCGAGCTTGGGAACAATGTGTTGGTACTTCCTGAGCCAAAAACTGAATCCATTTTCTTGTTGACCATTCAGTCCTGGTAAAACGCTGCTACCGACGAGACAAACGAGCGTGGCTGAAGTTGGTGATCAGCGCGTGCAACTTTAGACTTGAACTTGACGAAAAGGGACTTTTCATCTGGCTATCCTATATGCAGCTTCAATTTCATCAAGCTCCCCATCCAAGCCTTTGACGATTTCGCCACTTCGCCTAAGGTTGGTTTATCCGCTCCATTTCCGAAGGTAAATCGCACAGTATTTTTCAACTCGCACATTGCTGCTATAACAAAAGCGACCGGGTTGATGAAAAAAGAACAACGTCGTAGAGAATGAACAAAACCGTACAAATCGAAAGCAGAAAGAGAGCAGAGCTGTCAATAGATGTCAACAGAAATTTAACCGCCCAGGATGGAAATCTTTCATGTTGCTACTCCTAGGGTTGGAAAGGAGGCATACGTTAGTAAGTAAGTCTGTCAAGTAGCGCACATCCTGAGAGATTTGTTTTTAACAATTTTATTTATTGGTTCAGACTCAATCAATTTTACAGAGCCAAGTTTTCGTTTTGTATACATTAAATAAATTTAAAAAAAAAAACAAAATATCTCAAACTAAGTTGAAGGAATAAAACCGATGACTCGCAATCGTCTCGAGGTAAATTGGATTAACAATTTTAAGGATGGGAAAATTTAGGTTGGAATATTAGACACATTTTATTCAACAATAGCTTTCTGATATCTATAACTTCGAATTATGATAAAAGGTAACAAATAGAACATTTCAAATCAAGAGGGATTTAATACGAACTGAGATTTGGTTTACTCTTACTATTTATATTTATGATAATAGTTGTTGATGGCTCGAAGGTTGAGCAAAGAAGAGAGTAAAACAATAGTAGGGAGCTCTTTTATGGAGGTCGTTTAACATGTCCAGGGGATTGTCAGCTTTGACCTTGTCAAGCCTATCGGTAGGATTTTATTCGATATTAATTATCTAGATATACAACATTTTCCCCTATTTAGTTATCTACTACTTGATTAACAATATTAATAATGTTCATTTCATGTATCCTACCGATGGCCTACTGTGTTTAGACGATCTCCGTCGGATAATATAATCGTTTTATATACTTTGGAGTTGGAACTTGGATTTCACTTTCTGATTCACTTCTCCTACGTTTATTTCTAAATTGCTCTTCATCTATCTCTGGAATTTTTATTTCATAGTCCTTAACAGCTCGGGTGTCTCAACTGGTTCACATGAATGTTTCTTATGTTCCCATTACCAATCAATCTAATTTTATACAGTAAATTTCCAATAATATCAAATACTTACTACTTCTTTCAAGAGATTCCTGTGTACTGCCTTCTCCCCTTTATTAAATATTTGTTTGTTGATTGGTTTATCATCTGCGTCGCTACTAAACGCAACATCGTATACAATTCTTTTATTTTCAGAATCATCAAGTCTTACCTTCTTGGCATTCGGATTTGATTGTTCAATCGTAGAATGGAATTTCGGGTTGATAAAATTCCAAACAGTACGAGGCTTAACACGTAAAATCAATTCACTTGGCGACAAAGATGCATCATGTGACGGTGATAGGTGTACTATTATAAAAAGCGAGTATTTCATTCATCTTTCGCGATAAATTTCCCAAATTCAATTGTTGATCCAAGAGGCGCTTCTTCAAAAAAAATTTAACAGTTTGAATCCCACGCTCAATATACTTAATGAATGAGTTCACGATTATCAAAACATTGAGAATTTGGGCCTTTTATCACTAACTGCACCCTTCTTGAAAACTTCAGCAATATCACATGTTTTTCCACCAGAACAAATTCCTACATAACATTTTTTCGCGCACGATCCCATCATGGTTCGCGTGTAACATCTTCAAAACGGTTGACTGTAGCAATATTGGTATAACTACTCGAACTATCGATGATTCTCCAGTCTATTAATCGACAGCTCCTCGATTCCTGTGTTTCCCAATACTGGTAACCTCGATAACGCGTCAGCATTTGCTTAACACTGATTTGGCCTATATTCGAATTCGCAATCGTACATTGATCGCGATCATACCCATCTCTGAAGTCGTAATGTCGCTACAATCTTCGTGCATTTTTGTGGATGACAATTTTTTTTAACGCTTCACAATCGGAAACTAGCATGAATTTGTGACCATAAATGTATGTGTGAAACCGATTCATTGCGAAAAATAATCGCCAAACCTTCCCGGTGAAGCTGCGAATAGTTTTTCTCCGCAGGAGACAATTGAAACGACGCAAATAGTACAGGCTTTTCTTCGCCATCCATGACATGCGACAAGACTGCGCCCACCCTGTATGGGCTGGCACCTGCTGCGACGACTATCGGCGTCCATGGATCGTACAACTGTAACAAATCATTTTCTAGAAGCAACTGCTTTTCGTAAAACACTCTTCACACTCTCGAATCCAGACGAATCTTTCATCTTTCTTAAGCAACCGATACGAAGCCCTAAAAACTGCGGAAAATTCGATATGGATTTCGCGTAACAGTTCAGTAACCCAAAGTATGACTGTAACTCAGTTACGATCTTTGGCGTAGGAGCATTCTCGATCGCGTCGATTTTACTCTGGTTCAGTTTTAATCCGACTTTGGAAGTTGTATGACCTAAATAACCAACCAATGTCTCGAAAACCCGACTTTTATCCGCGTTAATCTTCACATTACACTGATTGAAGCAAGCTAACACAATACCTAACATTTCCCTACATTTTTCAAAAGTAGCAGCACCAATATGGACGTCATCCAAGTAACATCCACAACCCTTAATGTCTCCCAAAGTTTGATCGTTTATACATTGAAAAATTGCAATTCACTAACTGTGCAAATATATCGTCTATTCTGGGCAACGGGTAGTGCTCAGAACGCAAAAATGGATTGATTGTAACTTTACAATCAATACATAACCTTAATTAGCCGTTTACCTTAGGCACAACAATAGGAGAGGCCCACTAACTGTGAGAAACTCTATTCACAATGCTCTCTTCGCAGAGACGATGAAGCTCCGCTTGGATAACTGAACGCTGTTGAATAGGAGGGGAATAAGTCGCATGGAAAATAGAAGTCACATTGTTTTCCATAACGATCTCGGCTTCAAAATAGCAAATGGGAGTATTTTCATCGGAAACTAAGTTGGGGTATTTGAGCCGTATTGAATCAACAATTGAACAATTAACAGAGTTCAGAGTTGATTCCTTAAGCGATGTTCTACAGCTCGGCCATAGTACCTCCATCCAAGTCCGTCCAAGAAGCGGTCTAAACGATTTCTTGCTCTCGATCACCACAAGTACTAATTTATGGCTCGGTCCTCTTCTACCACTTAGAGACCCTTGCACTGATTCCTCCGATTATAATTAAACCTTCCTCCGTCACGGTTGAAAAATCATTTCGAGCGCCCAATAATGGTAAATGAGAAAATTACATCCGATATAAGCTACTGCTAATAACTGTCGCACATGCACCACTATCTACCTCAAAATCTACAGGTTTCCCTTCTATATAAAAAACTTCCGTCATCACCTCTACGAATCTAACAAAATCATCGACCGATCTTGAAGAGAATTAAACTGCATCCGCAAGCTGCCTAACTCATCACCGGAACCAATCGTCCCCGGTTTGGTTCTTCTGGAATTCATCGTATTATATAGTTTTTCGGATAACCTGAGATTTAATACGCACTGAGATTAGGTTTATACTTACTGTTTATTCTAATAATGATATTGTTGATGGCTCGAAGGTTGAGCAAGGAAGAGAGTAAAACAATAGTGGGGAGCTCTTTTATAGTGTTCACTTAACAGGTCAAGGAGATTGTCAGCTTTGACCTTGTCAAGCCTATCGGTAGGGATTCGATATTATTCGATATTAATTATCTAGATATACAACAGAACGGGCTGACGAACTTCCTGAGGCACTAGCTGACAAACCAGCTGGGAAATCGGCTGCGGAACCGGGTGGCTCAGCCCTTGTGACTGGGGGCCTAATTCAATCGATTGCTGCTGGGATTACGGTGGTTCTATTTGGTTCGTCGGACGTTCAAGTTCTCCTTGCATTTTTAGGAATGATTCCGGTGGTCCCATATAATTTTCCTGAAAGGAAGTCGACGTATGTGGGGCTGGTTTAAGGGGTCCAGTCTCTTTCAGTATCATGCCCTTGGAGTTACCAACTTTTTCACCCAACGATGTAAGGGAAGTTTCATCGATCTTTGATCTATTCGGGTTCGCTTTGGCTGGCTCACCGGGGTGACTGCTGCCATCGAGCAACATACCCGCATGGTCTGAAATCCGCTTATTTCCTTTATCTTTGCTGCTCACTCGACTTCTACGGCTGTTCACGCTTTCCCCGTCGCCTTCTTTCGCTTCGGCCATCAGCAAAGCGTATCTTTGTTCGCGGAAATTTTTCAGCATAGCTGCTTTCTCCAGCAGAGCTTTATCCTGTCGCTCCTTTTCTAACTGCTCTCGTTCTAACATAAGCTTTTCTTCGGCCTTGCGTTCTTCCTCAATCTTCATCAACTTAATTTGAATCACCAAGGACCGATTGCTCCGACCCCGGATTTACCGTATTTCGACCTTTCCTCCACGTCTATGGCAAAGGCACATTTGTTACATGCCCAACACTTAGGTCGGATGTTGTCTTCCACCGCAGCGCATGAGAAGTGTTTACCCCACCCCCCACCCCACCTCCCCCCCCCTCTCCCCCTCCCCAACCCCCCCCACCCCCCCCCCCCCACCCCAAACTCTCCCTTTTCCACAAATAATTCTTTTCTTTTTTTTTTTCGGGGCTTTTACTTTGACGAGGTAGGGATGGGCATATTTTGTGTTTGCGATATTTTTATTATTAATTATATTTACAAAACGATCGAAATCTACGAAAATCTATAGCTAGATTTATTAACGCTACAAGTGGTACCGTTCCTTGCAGGAATCACAGGCTACCAAGTTCTCCTCTCGACCCAGCTTGTTACAAGCAATGCAATTGTGCAAAGACCATGTGTCAATGGTCTGGTTTCAACGAGAATTACTCACAGTCAGTTTGTGCATGCCTGTACCTGAAATGATTTGCTGAGCCTTGGACTATACTATTTTATTCAGAATAACTTAGAAAACATTTTCCAAATCTCGCTTTGCTAATACAGAAAAGTCTCTCTAAAACTCGCTCTTGATGGAATCTGCCATTCATTTAATGCTGTAAAACAGCTAAAACATTTCACCGAATGGCTTAATTATCATAATTACCCTTGTTCCGACATCACCAACCACTCAGCTCAGCCACTACTGACTTCAGTCCACTCTTGCTCTCGTTTAGAGCTCTCCACATCCACTCCCAGGACGTTCCTATCGTCACGGTCGCATCAAGCATTGCATCCTTGTCATTTTTGTCGTCAACGCTATAATTAATACCACTTTTGCTAATAGGGGCAAAAATTTTCATTTCCACTAATGTCCAATTAGACTAATGTACACCATGTTATACATTAAATAGATGCTTCCATCCATAATATACATGCGATCCTGGAACGGGACGTGAGCCTAGCAGGATGCGGAAGGAGATGGTGTAGTGCATTAGGCAGAAGCTGTCATCTTGCCTTCATTAGCGTGCGCAGGCCCCCTCCCCTCCCCCTTATGTAATACAAATCAGCTATCATACAATCGATAGTCATTGTTCATTTGAGTTCTAGATCGTCTGTAGCATTATTTAATGGGTTTTAAATGTTTCAAGGGCAATCCTTTGAAAACCGTGCTCTACGCACGCTAGTGTTTCCTTCTAGGCCGATGCTGCTGTTTGCTCTGAGTGAATGAGGAAGCTACTTGCAGCGATTGGCAATATCAAGACGGTTGATACAGAAACGGAGAACTGAGGATAAAACGCATTAACAGAATTCCGTTCTATTCTGTTGATGGTAAGGAAAGTATGGTTTTATTTAGCTCGAATGGAAGTTACAATGAGCGAAGCTGATGGCCTGATAAATAAGAGGCAAATCATAATCACAATTGTTTGTTTTCTGTTTGAGACAGTAATTTTCCACTTCGTTAGGGATGTAACTCAAAATTTTAATTAAATCATCATCGTGCAACCGCTCTTCCCTGCGCCATGTTAACTTGCACTGATGGTAATTTTAATCAGATATCCTCAGGTCACCAAACTTTGAAACCAGCGTCAAATTTTCCGAAACAATCGTTCCCCTCTCTGACCCCAACGTCTTCTTCTGAACTGTTCCATATCTCTTCCACGCCATCCATCCCAACTGCTTGAGACCTCCGTAAATTCCACAGGGAAGAGCTCCATTTGCTAGTACATCGTACCACGCTCCGGTTTCTGCTGACTGTTGAGTAGCTACTTTGTACAAAACTATCCCGATTTCACTCTTTGCACTACCACACGGCATACCATCGAGCCACATGGAAAGCGAGCTCCCACCCACTACAACCCACTGATGTACGGGCAGCTTGGTAGCAACCACGCTGAGAACGAGAGCTCTGGAACAGCCTCCGGGCGAAAATTCTTGAAACATTTACAAGCGGCGTTAATTAACTTTATTAAAGGTTTTTGTATTTTATAATTCTATTTCCACAATAAGTTTACACAATAGAGTGTTGCGAGAGCGAGACCAACGTGAACAGCTCGATTCGATGGTAACCCTTGGGTTCTGGAAGGGAACGAGTAACGCGCACAGCACACCAGCAACAAACAACCAATTAAAATAGGAAAAAAAAAAAACTTTTCACTATGCACAAAGCGGAACACTCATTTCCCGCACGTTGCCCCTCAACCTCGGCCGCACTATGTCCTCGTAGTCGGCGTCCTCGTATTAAGTGAATAAAAGCCAACAGGAGGACGACGACGATGATGATGATGATGATGATGATGATGATGGAGGCCCGCCACTTACACAGGAAGACGAGTGGTAGCTACATGACTTCATTAAAATTACAGCCGGAGAGATTGAGCAGATAAGCGGCTAAAATGGGGTTGAACGCAACCAGCAGCATTATCCATTTGTCATTGCAAATGTGGGATTTGTTATTGCTGCTGTCGCCTAATTCGAATGAGGATATGCTTGCGGGCTGCGCTATGTTTTTCGGACGGGAAATAGAATTACTTAGTGTTATTCCGAGAGTTGAAGTGACGTTTGTTACTAGGTGAAGTGAGAAAAGTCACATGCAGTGACGTGACTCTTCTGGGTAAATCAAATGGAGAGTCACGTCACTGCAGGTGACTCTTTTCACTTCACCAAGTGCCAAACGCCACTTCGACGCTTGGAATAACCCTCAATAAATCGGACAAGTGCATTGCAAGTATTAATTATGAAATTAAATCGCATATTATTTGGAATATTCAATTCCATTGATGGCAATCCTAATTTATTGTATAGTTGTTCATAAATCCAACAAAATTCAACAAAGTTAATAAAATTATGTTATTTTAATTTAATGTTTCTATCCATCCATAAAATTATTATTCCCATTGGCCTCGGGACGGTCATATAAAAACCTATAAAAACATATAAAACAAATGGGGATGAAGACAAGCCGAACAACAAAAGTGGAAACCCCAAAGAAGAAGAGAGAAAACAGAGGAAGGAAAAGTAGCAAAATCCTCAGAAGCAGAAAAAGCTGAAGCAAACCAACGGAGGAATAGAACGGGAAGTAGAGAAGCGGAAGAAGTGAAGTTGTAGAAGAGAAGTTGTAGCAGAGAAGTTGAAGACTAAGAGTTGAAAAAGGAGGATATCAAGAGAAGAGGAAGAAAAAATGCGGCAGGGATTTTATTTGAAGATGTTAATGGATTCGATTATTTCGTAATACACGAATGAACCCTTTTGGTGTAAAGTGTCACAAATGTGCAAACAAATAATCAATCTATAAGTTTTTAATTTGAACGGTAAAATTCATGGAGATTTGTCTGTCTTAATTCAATCAAATATTAAGGGAGACACCACTGGGTGACATATGAATGTTATTAAAGTCTCATTACGAAGGCGTATCAGATCAGATAATCGAAAATTTATCGCATAAAACAGGAAAAAGAGGCAAGAGGAAAAACTAGTTTTTGACGTAGACTACGTCTTACGGCAAGGGTAGGGTGTCAATTGAAAATCTAAAAATATGAGACCGTCACGAAATATCGTTACTAATTAAACGCTTTTAACTTAATAAATGCTCGATAGATTTTCAAGATGTTTACATCAATCGGTTGAAAATTTTCCCGCGTATCAAACATTATTCGGTAACAATTTCAAACTATCGAAAATCACGAAAATAAAAGGTGATGTCTTATAATTTTGTTTTGCAGGCTAAATTTACTACAGTACTTTCCTATCACAGATTTCAAATGTGAGCAAGGGAGGGCTCATATGCAGCAGTGAACGATATAAAACAGGTACACCTTCGCAACTTTTCTCTTTCGTGTTGCAGTACTGGAGCTGTGCGGAGGATCGAGCCAGCATGGATTGGCAGCTGGCGCCTGGCGATGGCATGTACCCTTTCATTCAGCAGTGCGGAGCAGCAAGGCGCCAATTTGGATTTGGCATTATTTTTCGTTCTCATTTTTAAATTTGGCCAAAAAAACCTGGTTTATCTGTGTTTTACTGCAAAAAATCTTGGCAAAAATCTTAACTTTAAACTTTGTGCTGTAGGAGTAGAATAGAAACTTTTCAGGTGCCTGCTTCTGCACTTCTTTTTTATAATTGCTATTGAGTTGAATGCAAAGTAAAACAGATATATCTAGGGTTTTTTTTTTTCATTGGGGCGAATGTACAATTGAGAGATTCTCTCCGGGCTCGCTCTCTTTCATTCATATTCCAATAACCTTTACGTTTTTCATTCTACTATTTGTAGAGTATGCTAGTCAGAACTGTTGTGTTTCGATCTGTACTAAAGAATCCCTCGAAAGTTTTATAATGGCGCTGTAATGAATTAAAGAGTGCGAGCCCGGAGAGAATCTCTCAATTGTAGATTTGCCCTAATGAAAAAAAAAACCCAATGTGTGTCAATCTAGATAAATCTGTGCATGTGGCATCCCTTTTTGGCAGCTGGCACGCACCATAGAAGGTGCACTGGCGACCAACCAATTGGCCAGGTAGCTGATTGCGCTGCAGTCTGTTGCTGCCTAGCAACAACGTTGGCTAGGCAACCGTTGCCAGGCAGTCATAAATTATGCTGTGGTGTGCTAGGCAGTCAGTTGCTTGGGTCAATAATGTCTTTGTAGCCAGCCGGTGTGTGTGTGTGTGTGTGTGTGTGTGTGTGTGTGTGTGTGTGTGTGTGTGTGTGTGTGTGTGTGTGTGTGTGTGTGTGTGTGTGTGTGTGTGTGTGTGAACTTGTTGGTAGCCATCTTTTGGTTAGGCGCAACGTGCAACGGCTTAAATAACCTGCCTCTTCAAAAGACCGAGAAGGTTTTAATTCAAATGCGGACCATTACAAATCCGTCCTTTTCAGGACGACCAATTTAATTTTCAGAGAATTTGTTTGATTTGAATTTAGGGTAGGGAACGGCTTAATCAGGGGTCACTATTTCAATCAGTTGTTAGGAAATAGGTCTATAACTCCAACATTTTCCATTTCACTTTTAATGATACGATCTTAAGCTTCATCTATTGGGCCAATGATTCGATGTATGAATCATGATTGATTACCAATTTATTACTTTCATTTTGAAGATTTAAAATACATCATCTAGAAACCATCAGTTTATGACCTGCTGAAGAAGTTCGCTCAAATGTTGCCTTTGTGTATTTTGCATTTAATCGCATGTACCGGAGAGCATGTCTTCATCAGCTCTCTCTCACAACTAGGCTTGCTGCCAGAATGTGATGTTGAACATTGAGATAAATTTATTACATATTTAGATAATCTGAAATCGCTATTTATTTCATGTTTCTTCCAGTCATTGGAGGTTGATCTATGCTTATGATTATATTGTCCATCATCTGGCACTATTACTTGCAATAAAACATATGTCAACGATAAATAATGTTTCGCTGTTGAGCGGCAGCTATGGCATCACTGTTGCTTTTGAGAGAGATGTTTCCTCTCGCCATGTATATAGCGCACCGGTAATGTAACGTGAAGCCTGCCGTATCTTGCATTTATTTGTTTTCAAACGAAGAAACCCGTTTGTCGTCACAGTCGCTTAGGCTAACATTTGCGTGAGAGTAAATGAAATAAGAAATACACATTGCCAATCTAAAGATCAATGACAAACTAAAAATTTTGTCGTGTACGTCTGTCTCATAACCTGCTAGTAGACGAGTTTTTGATCGTTGTAATCGACATGTTTTGGTTGATTATTTTCGAGAGCGGATGGGTAAAACGAAGGAGCGGGTTGAGGAAATTGACGTTTGCCGCAAATCGTGAACTGGCCTATTTCATTTCGCCTTCGCACACATGCACAGAATCGCACTCATACAACATTGTTAGTTTTTGTACAGATTGAGGAGCTGAAGGAAACATTTTTTTAATCGGAAAGCAATCCGCATGCTTTCAAAAAGTCCCTGCAAAAGGGAACTTTATTCCATGGCTTTGAAATTTTCTGAGCCTAATGCTCGTTGCTGAAGGTATGTTCCGACAGACCAGACGTAAGCAGAGGAATTAATGTCTAATTATTGGCAGTTAAAATTATAGATTACATACAGCTTCATCAAATGTCTCAGGTGCTGACTAAACTGCTTAAAACCCGTCCCGAGGCCTATCTAACATTGCTTTTAAAGTTTCTACCGATTTGCAGTCAGTGGTGTCTAAAACAATTTTAGTTTTCTCTTCGTTGCATACCTTGAGAGCATTGTGTACAATTTACGAATGGCTGTCGTCACGAAAAATTGAAACAGCGGACGTTCATAATTCCATCGTTTCTTGATAAATTTATTTTTGAGATTTTTGCTCTTATCAACTAGCGGTTCTTACGTTTGCCATTTTATTTACTCAAGTATTTAAAATTTTACAAATAATAGCAAATTTTAAAATTTTTTTTTTGGTCAATGATTGGGACCCCCCCCCCCCCCCCCCACTCTCCATTACCTTCCCCCCCCCCCACACCTCCCCCCCCCTACACCCCCCCCCCCCTTCTCTCCCGCTTTTTTTTTTCACACCCCATACAACACAATCTATATTTTTATTTTCCTACTTTTTTTATTATTTGTATTTTTAAATAAATTATTCCCCCCTCCCCCCCCCAAACGTCCACCCCCGGCTTTCCTCACGGTTTTTTTTCCTCCCCCCCTTTTCCCCCCCCCCCCCCCCCCCTTTTCCCCAAAAATTAAGAATTTTCTTTGCGGTTTTTTCCAATTTCGCCAGGGGTGTTTTCCCCTTTACATTTTTTTTTTTTTTATTACATTTTAAAGCCAATTTCTGGTTTTTTGTTTAAAGGCCATCTCCAAGAATATAAAGACGTGTATAAACTTTTTTCCTCTTTTTCTTCGTCGAGCCACCCACTATGAGCGATTTCCATACAAGCAGGCGGACGAAAATATTTTGATAATTTTTTCTTGTTTTGTAGAGTTTTCTTTGGTTGATGTTATCAAAATATGTTGTTAATATACTTTTTTTTTAACAATTCGGGATTAAATTTTCAAAAGGGATTTAAAAAAAAACTATAATAACTTGAAAACGGATGTGACTAAAACTCTAATTTCAAAGAATAAATCATGATAATAATATTTAAATCTTTCTAAGGGAACATCCACAAATTACGTGATATATTATGGGAGGGGGGCTCAGAAATAGAAACGTACCATGTATTAGGTATGGCATAATATGCTACGAAGTAGGTCTGGAAATGATCAATATTATGCTACGTCATTTGTGGATGGTCGCAAACAGAGATATTGCCTTTTCACAGAAAACTTAGCATGCATAGAATATTCAGAAAGAAGAAGAAGCAGCATCCGCAGCTGTTGCTTCCTTCAATGATTTGAATATTACCAAGCAAACTCGATGCATAGGTACAAGGTAATCGCTGAACAAAATAGCTGTGGTTGTCAATGACGATTGTCAGTTTCGGGTATTTGAATCTGACGCCTGATGCAATTTTTTCTCTGAAACGGCAATAATAAGAATAGATTTTCGGTCCAACCATCAAAAACGTAATTTATTTTTCGAAATTTTTCCATACTGCCTTCCCCTTGTATGATTTTTACGAATAAACCTGATAAACGTTTCATGACGCGTAAGAAAACACAAGATCCCTTTACCCGTCTGCCCCAGCAAAATTAATAGATGACTTCTTTGTATAGAGTTTATCCTGGAGACGTTCACGTTTTTCCTCCGATATAGGATAGTTTGCACAAATAAATTTAAAAGCTCTTTCAACATTCGCATTATGTGTCAATTTAGAATCAAACAACGAAATTATAACTCTATTATTCATTTTTACACTTGCACTCAACCGTAGTTTATGGGATTTCAAATAATACACTGTCAGTATAAATACCACTCCTGGTAATAAATCGTACTCTAGGTAGTTACCATGAGCCTCAAACATTCAGTACCTAAGCGAGTCGATGGCAGCAAGGTCCACATACACGTAGGTACGAATTAACGAATTTACGAAAATTAATAAAGCAACACCAGCAAAAATTCAGGAAACACATTATTCAAAAACAAGACAAAATAACAAAAAGAACGTAAACTTTAAACTTACATTGGAAAACATGTTAACATGAAGAAGCCCTTGTATGCGATGATAATAATACCGATTTTATTATTTATAACCAATTATAGCAGAAACTGTTTTAAACATATTTTTAATAATTTTAAATTTAAAAAAGGTTCAGCCCTTTTCAAAAAATGGTCGACATTTTCTGTAAAGTGTTAATTTATAACTTATTTTGGTTAAACCATCGCCAAAAAAGTAAAGACGTTTTCATCAACCTAAAATAATGGAATTGCACCAAAGTGGTCATATTTTTAAACCGCCTGATTTCAAAATGGCGCAAGTTTGCGCAGAGTTTTCCTTCGTAATTTGTTATTATACATCCCACACTTGATTCAGAGCTGCTGGGTTATGCGGGGATATGCGGGGAAAAAATGTTGCTGATCAACAAAGTTGAAATTTCTAATTTTTTAATGTTTTATCTTCTCTTAAAGATTTTTTTGATTTTATTTCTGAATGACAACCTATCGTATTATTATTTTTTAAAGCTAGTTTTGTTACCTTTTCAATCATGTATAGTGAGCTAGGGGTTATCTCATAAAAACAGGTCAACATTTAACTTGAGATAAAGCGTATTTTTTCGGCAAAAAGTACGTTTTTTCGCTAACTTACAACTTTGACATCTAATATCTCAGGAATGAAAAGTGCTAGAGGCTTGAAACTTTGAAGTTTTCTTAATTTATATGTTTACTTTTGATAAAAAAAATAAAAAAAAGTTTTGGTGAAGGTCACTTTTCCGATTTTCGTCCGCCTGATTTCTTATAGTGCGTTGTCTCGATTATTCAGTCTTTAAGTATTAGTTCGTTTCTGTTTTCGATCGTTCCCAACTTGACAGATATTAAACGATATGAATGAAGGGCCTAATGTACATATTAAAATATATCGCAAGTAAGGTTTTTATTCCGATCAAGATATAACTCTTCTTTCCCCTTTAAAAACATTAGAATTCAGAAAGGAAAATAATCCATAACTTATCCTACGCCGAGTCTCGGCCCCTTAATTAATTATAGAAAAAATCATCACTTATGTTCTCTTTCCTTTTTCTTTTCGATCTCCTGGGTTCAACAGAAGCGTTCTCGGATTCTACGCACTTCTTTTTTCTGTTTCCTCTGGTACGCTCTTGCTGTTCGTCTTCGCGATCCTCCGGTAGTTCAGTAGATGCCACGGGTGCTTCGTTCATCGGTTCGTCTGTTCCGCTTCGATTGATCAGGACATTCGGCCTTTGCCAAGACGACATGTCCTTACAGACCTTTATCTGTGTTCGGTGGGCCATTACGTTTGTGTCCGTGTCCGTTGTCCGCATCCTATTAAGTAGTTCGTTAAGATGTCTGTCTGTTGATGGACCAGGCTTGTTTGAGTCCACCAAATTTACTGCGTCACGGTATACATTTTTCAACTTGAAGCATTTCTTTTTAATGTGGGCTTTAATGCCACAGAAATTACAAATCATTTGTGAATAGTCTGGTCGTTGTCTTCCATAAGCCTCATCTTTCCTTCCTCGCGATCCCGATTGTTGTCTTCCTCCTCCTAATTGTATCATCTTATCGTAAGGTCTGTATCCCAACCGGTTTCTAAGCAGAACACGACTACTTCCTGCATCAGCTTCGTCCTCTCGGGAATTATGAGCCATCTTGGAGAACCTTGCTCGCCCCCCATTGCTATACCCTGCCCCGATCCAGGATGGCTCCCGATCGCGGCAATCATGTTTGAGAAATTTGTTGGGGTGTCAGCAGTGCCCGCATTTGCTTTGGTAATTTCCCAGGTTGCGATCAACTTTTCAGCAGAAGCTAATTTAAATTTTTTTTTTCACTGAGTAACCTTTGCCTTAAATTCTTATCCCGCGACCCCGCAATGATACGGTCAAGGATAGCTATTTCTTTAAAATTGGTAAAACCACAAAATTCTGCCTGAAGTTTAAGCGCAAGAACAAAATCTTCAGTAGTTTCATCGGGTTGTTGTACCCTAGTACTAAATTTGTATCGCTGTACAAGGTCTGGGTCAATTTAATCTAGTCGGGTATTTAATTTAGTTATCAAATCATCAAACGGGATTTCCTCAAAATTCCCAGCAGGATACAATAATTTAATCTCTTCATAAATGGTGGGGCCACTGAGCGTTATAAAATACGCCATCCTGTCTTCAACTTTGGTTTTATTAACTTTGAAAAAGTATTTTAGGCGTGTAAACCAATCATTAAAACTGTTGCCCCTACGAAACCGTATTACGTATTGTTATTATAAGAAGAATTATTATTATTATTATTACACTATTATTATTATTATTATTATTACACTTTTATGTTTCCACTGGTTCCGTGTTCATTGCAAGGGTAAAAAGAAACAAATAACAAATTAATATTTTTTTTTATAACATATCCCATGTTGTTTTTCGTTTCCGTTTTTTTAAAAAAAAAAAAGAAATTTTTTTTTTTTGAGCTTTTTGCGTGTCCCCCCGGGACAAAATTTTTGGTTTTGAGAAAATATAAAAAAAAGTGCAAAGTTGTTTATCGGGCGAAACTGAAAGCAGCCAGAGGTAATGCGTTGCCAACTACTGGTTGGGACACTGGAGAAGGGCCTTCAACTCGAGGCCGTATCATCATTTAAACCTTTCTAAAGAGTGAAAAATATAATTTTCTAACATACAGCTGATCTAACGATCTATTAGGACCCACACCCACACTATTTTGATCAGACTACGCATTACGGCAGGGGTAGGGGTCAAATGAAAATTTGAAAATAACTGAAACATGAACATTTCTCGATAGATTTTCGCTTCAATCAGTTGGAGTTTTTCGCGACTGTCAAGTTACAAAAATATCATTAATTTTTTATTTTGAATTCCCAAACAGACCCTGAACAATCTATAACGCGATAAGGATAATGGTCTCTCAGTACATACAGTACCGTTGCCCTTTCAACATACCAACATTCAAACCAAACGTCCCTTTCCAGGGCCGACAAATAAATTCTAAGATGCGAATCATAGAATGTTCTAACATACTTACTCACTTACTTATGCTAACCCAACGTCCCATTAGAACAGTACTTGCGTTGCAATGTTCCGCTACGAAACTAACGAAACTAATCAAACGGTTTAACGTAGTCTACGTCAACCGGTCGTGTGTTATACACAACCCCACTGATTTTTTTTTTTATATTTTAAATTTTTTTATGAAAATAAAAATAACATAAAAATAAAAATTACACTATTTGAAAAAAAAAAAAATTTTTAAAAAATTTCTTTTTATAAAAAAAAGGAAAAATTTTTAAATTTTTCCACAAAAAATCACACAGAAAAAAGCCGAACTATTCGCTTTGAAACTGAATGAAAAATTTAAACGCCGCAATTAAGATACTAGCAAACACAATGAAACTTCCTGCACCAAATACATGCTGAATTTTCCCTCTACAAGTTGCCTATCGTCTCTGTATCAAAATTTCCTAGAAGATGTCGGCCAGCCTCACGAATGGAAAGCCGATTTTAGAACACACACTCACATGTACACTCACATTCTCTGGAGGCAGCAGCAATATGAGAAACACGATTTGTATATGGCAGGAAGGAAATGTGTCTAAAATCATCAAATATTTATCGCATTTCTTATTTGTACATTTGCTGAAGATGTTCTCCAGTTTCAGTGGTTAAAATTACAGGAACCACAAGATAGGCAGGGCCCAATGTGATCTCATCAGAGCACTAGGCATGTACTGGCACTAACTGTTTCCCAAAGAACCCGGAAAGCTTGTTCTTCTATTCGGAACGGTTGCAAGTTGGTTTGCCGAAGACGACGACGATGATGACGAGAATCTGAGATGCAGCATATTGTGATGCCAAGTGTAGTGAGAATAACATGTTCTTCTACTTGTACGATTAATTCAAGATGTGTTCAAATATGCAAACTATCGTGAGACGATTTCCTTCGGTCTAGGGTGTTAAGTGCTGCTATTGTTGATCGAAAACGATAAGTTTCCATTCCAAATTTGATCAATTTACACCCGAACCAACACTTATTCAAAAAAAATCTTCATATCCTGCATCCTTTCTTAACACCAAAATAGTTTTTATTCTCTGTTCCACCAGAGACCAGAGGAAAAAAATACTTAAAATCCTCGTTCGAGTTGGGAAAAGCGACATCAGCTCTAGGAATGTGCGTTGTAGCAACTTAGCTAAATTGCTGTATAATTAAATATTAATTTGTTCTTGTCTTGTGTTCAAGTGCCACTGAAATGCCGAGCCACCCGCCCAAATGGTTTCAAATGGTGAGTTGACAACTTCGAAGGAGGGTGCGACCGACCTCCAGTCCTCCCTACCTCACGCCTCCACGAGTCATATGATCACAAAATACTGCCAGCTGAAACATGGAGACGCTGGTTGGCCTAGCCTGGGCAATGTTGTCAATTTGACAATACCGAAGTGAGGGGGTGCGACTGAAGATCGTGTACCTGTAAATCATATTTTGATCGCAGCAAGCCGTGCTTGTAAACTGACGTGTTTTGTTTTTGCTGCGTCCTTTTCGCGAAAAATAAAATCAAAAACATATTCGTAATTCAACCTAAACGAACAGTGAAATCATATAATCTACACGTGTTTTGTGTAAGATGTAGTGAATATAATCGATTCCCTCCCGAAATGTGTGATGGTCGGTGGTTTTTCCCCGTTTTGTTTTGTTTTTTGTGCTTCGCCCCCGCACCCGGAGGAAGAGTTAATATCAGCTTAGTTGTGTTTGTTAGTGCTGTTACTATTGCGCCACGCGGACATAAATGATTAAATTAGAGTATTTTTCCGCTTTGTCGCGAGTGAATTGATGATTATAAGCAGTTTAGAAGTCGATATAGAGTCGCCTCATAGCGGGGGATTTTGATTATTGACAGAGTGTGGAGAGAGAAAAAAGAAAACCAGTGCAATGTAGAAAACGGCCATTTGCTGGTCAGAAGCAAAGAATGAAGCTAAAGTGCGTGTGCGAGTGAGTGGCTGGCATATAATTTCAGACGCACTCACCACGTGATGTACAGATCGAGAGCTGTGAAGTTTTTTTTTTTCGTTGCACAATGATTGTGATTTTCAAGTTAAATTTCTTCTCTGAAGTGCTTTTTTACCTGTGATTTTCATTGTATTGCATTTGCGCGCGAAGTACTAGGATGATGTGAAAATATTTGCCGAATAGCGGAGTGCTACTTCTGCAGAGACATAAATGCATCCTTTCGCATCACAGGGAAGCCGTCCAAATGAAGACTGTACATCAACAACAATTTTCGGTGAGATCTATCTGATTATAACTAAATTTGAACGATACTGCTAAATACGTGCCATCCTCAAAACAATAAGATTTGATGATGGAAGTGTATGCACAGTACCTATATCCATTTGATGTTCGTACTGTGTCTATGCGGGGCTTGTTGTAAGTGAAAGTGATCTCGGAATGGACGTGAGTAACCAGGCATTCTGAAATGGGTCACTGGAACTCAACAGAGCTATCACCTTCCAACTCCCGGGCTAAAAATGTTTGTCGAGCCGACAACAGTTCGTTTAACTGCAAACATTTTTCTTCCATAAAAACACTGCCGGACGGTGGGCGTTGGATTGTATATACACACACACACACGCCACATTGGGTTCCACAAACTTGACACGCACACGAGTTATGCAGAAATTTGTGTTGAATTTGTTTGGAAACACACACACACACACACACCAGATGGCGGAACAGACACACACATCCATAGAAACATTTCTCTCCACCAAAAACCTCCACATGCCAAATTTTGTTCCATATGCTTGATTAGTTCTCGAGTTATGCACAAATTTGTGTTTCATTAGTATGAGAGCCCCACACTCCCCTACCAAAGAGAGAGGAGGGGTCTCGAAATACTGTAGAAACATTTATTGCCTTTAAAATCCCCGCATGCCAATTTTGGTTCCATTTGATTTATTAGATCTAGAGTTATGAAGAAATTTCAGTTTCATTTGTATGACAGCACCACTTCAAGGAGAGGGGAGGGGTCTCAAACCACTATAGAAACATTTTTCGCCTCCAGAAAACCCCACATGCCAAATTTGGTCCCATTTGCTTGATTAGGTCGTGAGATATGCAAAAACTCTTCTTTGGCCCCTTTGGGGGGGGTCCACCCCCCCAAATTTTTCTCCCCCCACACCCCCCCAATTCTCCCTCTCCCCCCCTCTCCCTCCTCTTTTGTGGGCCCCCCTTCCCAGAGGGGCACCCCCAACCCCCCCCCCCCCAAACCCCCTACAATTTCCCCCCCCCCGGGTCGCGCGCCCATTTTTATATATATACATTATATTTACTGCTTTCTTCTTTCAAATACCCAATTTCTGCACTTCACCAAGAAGAAAAAAATATAAGCGCCATTTATGGGTCGTTGTGTTTTCAGATGATCTTTAAGATTAGATTAAAGTCAAATAGATTCGATTTCAATGTGAATTTAAAGAAAGGAAATTTTAATGAAATAGGAACACCAAACTATCGACTTTGATCACCAACTCGTAAAAAATAATACTTGAATACTATACTGAGGTCAAAGATAATGGAACCTGAAATAAAACCAGAAGAACCTTTCCGTAAATAGGATAAATTGACAGTTTTTCAACAGTTTAGAAACGAGTTAGTTGTTTAACACCTCATCTAAAATGCACGAACTGTTCAACAACTGTCACATTTTCAGACTGCTCAACAAATGGAACAAGTGGTACCCTAAGTGTAACAAGAGTTATTCATGCCACATATTGTTAAAAGAAGATTGTTTCATTAAGAGTCACACAAATGGGTGCACATCAACCATGCTGAAAATAAGATGTAATGTTCAATGCTATGAGCAGAAAACATGATTATACGTAGAGCGGAACTACTCAAATGCCCAGCAGTTTTCCAATGTGTTCGTGAGCCATGTTCCAACCGCCGAGGAAATTGACGCTGCCAATCATATTGTACCACGAGATGTGGTTGATCTAGATGTCTTCCAAGTTGATGGGCAAATGGTGGAGTTTGCGTTACGAAGCTTAAGGTATCAGTGAAAGTTTCGGCTTCGACACGATCGGATCGACAGTTTTCGCGCTCCGTTTCTTTAGTGCTTTTGTGCCTGAAAAAAGTGATTTTGCTTGGATATTTTATAATCGAACTAACCGCGGCATCAGTCCGCTTCGTTTCCCGTATTTTGATTTGGTGAATTAGTGCAGACAACCGAAGAAAACAGCAAACAAAGTGCGCGCATTATCTGGTGAGTGAAGTGATTTCAACAATAGGGAGACGCTATCCGTCGCCATCGTGTGATCAGCCGATCGTGTGCAAGCGATTTGGCTGGTGTGCAAGTGCTTGTGCGCAAGGAAAGCTCCCTCCGAGCTTTCGGCACACCGCCACCTGGCCGCCGGTGTAGTAAAGCGTCCCATAGGGCTGAGTGTCGGTACCAACAGTGCGCCCCCTGGAACTGAGAGTTGGCACTATAGTAGAGCCATCTGTCTGTGAAAAAAGTAAGTGCAAAGCGCCACCTACCTTTGAGTAGGGGCACTATTGCAGCGCCACCTAGCGGTGAGTAGAGAAACAAGTGAAACCACATCTTGTGGTGATTAGGGGAAACTTGTGCAGAGCCATCTATCGGTGATTAGGGGAAGCTGTACAGCGCCATCTGGCGTTGATTCCGGGAAGTTGTGCATCGCCTTTGGGGTGACAGTGCACACCACTACTGCTTCATCTATGCAACCGCGCCGTCGACACCTATGGACCATCTGAGGTCCATCTCGTCAACTTGGGACACCACTGCAGGAGCACCACATCTGCTACCCGGTAAGTTCCTCACCAACCT
The DNA here is from genome assembly GCA_024533555.2 of Aedes koreicus. Classification (NCBI taxonomy): domain Eukaryota; kingdom Metazoa; phylum Arthropoda; class Insecta; order Diptera; family Culicidae; genus Aedes; species Aedes koreicus. Next base: position 1,241 of record JAHHFK020005961.1, on the reverse strand, counting down.
GCCCAATACCCACTCCCCATCGGTTATCGCCTAACCCATGCCGCCGGGGGACTTCCCCCCCCCCCCCCCCCTGGGGGAGCGGGCCCCACCAATCGAAGGAATGGCACCTACGCAGGCGTTTCCTTCACTAGCTGGGGCGACGCCGAAGGAAACTACGGACAAACCACTATGCTGCGCCTTGAAGCAATTTCCGGTGACCTTCCCCCAAACCCATTCCTCATCCGTAAATCGGTCGAGAGCTTCGTCGGGGTGAAAATCACCGAGGCTTTCCCGGAACGTAGAGGCATCAGCTACGTCATCAAGATGAGAAACGCCCGACACATTGAGACCCTGAAATCCCTTGACAAACTAGCCGATGGTACACCCGTGCGAGTCATCGACTATCCCATCCTCAACTTGAGCAAATGCGTCGTATCCTGCGCCGAGACGACCCGCTTCAGCGAAGCGAAAATAAAAGAGTGCCTGGAAGACCAAGGAGTCTGCGATTTCCGTCGCATAACAAGGTTCGGAGGAGAAGGGCAGGACTGAGTACCAACCCCGACGCTCATCTTGACCATTAAGGGAACGGTTCTACCTCCAAACGTCGACTTTGGCTGGATCAGGTGCCGCACCCGACCTTACTACCCCTCACCGATGCTCTTCTATAACTGCTACGACTACGGACACACCAAAGCCAGATGCTTAAAGGTCTCTCCAACCTGCGGCAACTGCTCCGGTGACCACGTAAGTTCCCCCGCAGCCCCATGGACAGCAAACTCATACTGCAAACATTGCCAATCCGCCGACCATCCAGCCTCGAGCCGAAAATGTCCGGTGTATGAAAAAGAGGTAGCCATTCAACAAATCCGTGTTGGCATGGGCATATCCTACCCTGCCGCCCGCCGCGCATATGACGCCAACAACCGGCAACACAGTATGGCCACCGTTGTCAACGCCGACAACGAGAAAAGGTTCGCCGACATGAACCGCAAACTTGACAGCGTCATCGCCGAACTTCGCAAGAAAGACGAAACCATAAAATCCCTCCAAACCGAGCTTACCGCCAAGAACAGCGAACTCAGTACCTGCTACAGCCGTATCGCCTCCCTCGAAGCGACAATAGGCTTGAAGACTCCGATCGTAACCGCTCCAACAACCGCCAACCGAACCAACACACCGGCCCTCCGCTCCGGCGCGGTTAGCAAGGACAGCAACGGCTCACACCGACTGGAGCTAACCCACCAGCACGGCACCATTGAGGA
>JAHHFK020005960.1:0-74697 GCA_024533555.2 Aedes koreicus | reverse complement strand
AAACTTACGATATTCATAAGATTGCATTAAGTAGGCTTTGCTCGAAGGTGGTTGGTTTTTTGTTTTGCTGTCACGATTTGCTTCGTGCTGAAATTTTTGGTTATAATTTTCTCTTAAAATCGTTGAAAACTGTGATTTTTCTATAACACTTTTGAGTTCGAAAAGGGCAGTAGCCCAAGATGGGATGATTGTTGTTTTGTTCGTGAGCAATTCATTTGATATTCCACCAGGAACGATGTGGCCCCAAGAAGTATAGTGGAATTTGTCGATTGCTTCCAATATAAAAAAAAAGAGGAAGTCCAACGAGATCATCTTTAGTCACGACTATAGATAATCATCACTGTGGTTACGATGCGGGAGGCGGACGTCTTTCAAATTTGGGTGAGCTCTTTCCATTTTACTCCTTTTTACTTTCAATTATATTATTATGAAGAGATTATGTGGGTGCAAGATTAGTTCTTTCACCATTTTCATGAACCTGAGTCCAATCTCTATTTATAGAATTTATCGAGTTAATGCCATTACTAGTTTGACTTCTTAAAGGAGGCTTCAGCTGCAGTCTCTTTCTGTAGGTCAAACCTGGTTTTCTAGTAGTAATTTATATATGACTGTGTGCTCGCACCGCTGATTACCCCTGCCTTGTATGCGGGATCTGGCATCCCCCTGTCGTACGATGATTTTGTACAGTAGTGCAATAAGTAGTGAAAATCTAGACGTGAAAAGTTTTCTGCTGTCATTTTTGCACCGTTTTATTTGTCAAAGTTAAGCTTGTTGCCTGTTGCTTATTCTACACTTGATCAAATGGAATTCAGCTTAAGGAGTGTATCGAATATAATCTATCCACATACATTTGCGTTGTACGCATGTATTTGTGATGGTTTTTTATGCTCTGAACACTGCATGCTGTGCGTTTGACTGTCAGCTTTCTTTTGTTTACTTGTTTGTGCGGTTCAAATTCTGCGTTTTCAAAATGTCGCGTATTGAAAAGGAAGTGAAAATTAAGGTTCTGGACACATGGCTAAGTGAGAAGGGTATTACTTTGCGAAAATTGGCGAAGCGGTTTGAGATTCATCATGCGAGTGTTAAAACCATCATTAATAAGTTTGGGGAACACTATTCTTTGGATGAGCTACCAGGAAGAGGCAGAAAACCCGGTTCTTCCAACCCGAAACTGGAGCAGAAAGTGGTATCTCTAATCATGAAGAACAAATCAATGTCAATACGTGATTTGGCCAAAAAAGCAGGAACGAGTGTCGGAATGATCCAGCGTATCAAGAGGCGAAACCACCTGAAGACCTACAAGAAGCAGAAAATCTCGAAACAAAGTGCAGAACAGAAGAAGCGAGCAGCAACAAGGGCCCGGAAATTGTATTCGCGTCTTTTGCAGCGTCCGAATGCATGCGTTTTGATGGACGATGAGACCTATGTAAAGGAGGACTCAAAAACCCTTCCAGGTCCACAATACTTTACTGCCGTCGTTGGGGAGGATGTGAGCGATGCGGACAGGTCGATTCAAGTGGAGAAATTCGGTCGAAAGGTACTGGTATGGCAAGCAATATGTTCCTGTGGTTTGAAGTCAACCATTTTTTACACTACCGGAACTATAAATGCGGAAATCTATCGATCTGAGTGTCTCCAGAAGAGATTGTTGCCTTTATATAAGAAGCATAGTACACCTCCACTGTTTTGGCCGGATTTAGCGTCGGCTCACTATGCCAAAACCACTCTCAATTGGCTTGCGGAAAAGGGTATAGATTTCGTAGAAAAAAAAATCCATCTACCAAATTGCCCTCAGCTTCGACCCATCGAACGTTACTGGGCAATCGTGAAGAGGGTCTTCAAGAAGACTGGTAAGGCAGCTGGGAACATGCAGGAGTTCAAAAAAATTTGGGCTCAAGCGTCCAAAAAATGCGATGCAACACTTGTCCGGAACTTGATGAAGAGCATTCGATCCAAAGTTCGAAAATTCGTGAAGGAATAACTTAAATTACATCCGGTCTTCATTATGTTCAAGTTTAACCTCGTACAATAAAGGATCAATATTTTGTATGAATAAAATATCGGTTTTCAACATAATTTGAAAGAAAGTTTGTGGATAGCTGTGGATAGTATCCTTTACATGTTTGAAACCCAATTAGCTTTCGGTCCCGTAGAGTAAAATTTTAAGCTCCTTAGCATGGGGCGGAGGGAGCACGGATGTCATCTCCTACATAGTATTAGATAGAGATTACTGCTGTCTGTTTGTTGTAACGTATCACCATTGGGGCTTTACTAAGCCTGTTGGTGCTGACTAAATATATAAATAAGAGTAACGTGCCAACCGCTGAATGTCATAGCTGTATGTTGTATGGGTGGGAGAGACTAAAGGAACCCATTACTCCGTTCGGTGAGTTGGGGAGTCCGTCAAAAATATTGCAAGATTTGAAAGTGTGCTCTGTGGAACTTCTCAAAGAAGTAACTGGTGTCCGGCGGCAACTCTGTCAAAGTGATTTGGTGCCCTTTTGGCACTCTAATTAAGTCACTGTGGCCAATCAGTCACCATAACACTTTGTAAGTGGTCCCAACAGCAAAAGACCTTGATTAGATATACTGCCTGTAAAAGCATATTCGCCTATATTGAGCCAAATCAGACAAATAATAATTGAGGCTGAAATGATGTTTTCTTTGGTTAAGCCAACTTTGCTATCTATTGTGCAATTTATTTTTGGTAATTTACGTGTAATATGCATAATTTTTCAATCCATTTTTAACAATTTAATGTGTCTGTCAAGCTCGAGCACATATTGCTGCATATCAGCCCCATTCTGTTCAAAAAAACTAGTAAAGTTTAATCGATCGCTTCACTTGTTTACTTTTTCCATCTGTATATTAAATTCTAGTAAACGCTGCAAATTTCTTTAAATTCCACTAGAAAAAAAGCTTATCTTTTGACAGATAGGCCTATTTTGTCTACGACTTACAGGCTCCTTCAGTGTCGAGTGCAACTCTGGTTGTTGAATTCTTTGCGGCATAATTTTGTCATGCACGTTCGACTGGTCTCGACGGACATCTTTTAGTAAGTTGTAGAACGAAATTGTATTGCGAAATTTTTAAAGTTCTTTGCGCAATTGTAACGTCCTAAAGAGCTCAACAAGATTTATTTTGGTTAAGTTTCCAAAGAAAAGGCATATCAATTACTTATTTGGGGACAAGAGGCGATACATTATTTCAATGCAATTATGGTTTTCACCTGATACTTCTTTCTTTTTAATTTTCATCATAGTTTACAGGGTTTTATTCTTTCTTTTTTTATCTTGGTTTGTAAACTATTATGAAAATATGATCATTGCACATTATAACTCAAAAACGTTAAAAAAAACTGTATAGTACTGATTACAGGCAGGATGAACTATTTATTCAGCTTTAAATTATTCAGAGTTATTGGTTGTAGATCGTTTTGTGCCATAAGTAGGTTTGTAGCCCAAACTTTACTTGTTTGCTTCATAATCAGAAATCGTGGGTTTATAAGATTAAGTTACAGTTTTTGTAAGCGACATAGAAAAAACAAATCATTGTTTGCGATGAAAGTCATATGAAGATCACATCAGAGAATGCGATAAGTTTTCTTTCACCCCCCCGGTTTTATATTATCAGACATTCTTCTCGTTCCAGAGAGCGAGTAATGGCGCTATAACCATAAGCCATATGGGGCTAGGTCTATAGTTAATGCTTGAGTCTCATCCGCTTGAAGAGAAATGGAGCATCACTTAACCTTCTTAGACTAGATGCTCCCAACGACCGTTTTAAATATTTTTTAAGCGTTTTGTACACCAAACAGGGCATTCTGTTTAACTATTCTCTCCGACTATTCATTTCCTTTTCCTTTGATATCTACTGAAGGCTACATGGGTTCCCAGTGTCTTCTTAAGGTAGATACCAAATCCTCCCTATCTCCAACGGTTGCATGGACGCTGACAGGTGAGCGATCGAGGAGTGTCTTCGTGGAGAAAACGTATCAGTAACTGGTTTCAAGGTGGCATGCAATGTCCTTAACGAATTATTCCTCATCGTAGCTCCATCCACGAGGTGTGCAAACGTCAATGCTAATGCTCACCCACCCCAGTAGCAACATCATCACGTATGAGTACGCTAGAAGCAGAGCAGCGATTGGCTGGTGACAAACAATTTTAATCGATTGTAGAAGTATGAAAAACATTGAATCGATTGTAGAAGTATGTGATTTGCTGGCGATTTACTGTTGTTTACGGAAACCTACAATTTAAAGGACATTTATTCCATGTAAAATATTAAGAAGAAAAATATTTTCATTGCACTCATGCTCGAATATCGGAAAATTAGATCACCACTTTCAAAAAAATCCGTGGAATTTTCCTAAATTCATTATCTGGGACATTTTCTCTGAACCACATTACCTTTTATGAAAACTTCAATCGAAAATCACAACCATTTCCCTTCCACATACAATGCTATGCCGGTCGTACCTTAGCAGGCAGACAATCAATATTGTTCGTCGTACCATCTCGACTCTTCCATTGCTGCTATTTCGACGGGACGATGCGCTTTCCCGGTTACGACCACAGCCACGCCCAGAGCGCGCAGAGGCAACTGGAGGGAGCATTTCTTCCACAGTTGGTTGAATGGGGAAAAACGATTCCAATCATCTCGAATGCAGATAACTACTACCGCCATGTTCAGACCGCTTCTCGGTAGATGGTGATGGATAGAAATTGAAAATTGCACACGTCGTTCGTTGCCGCCATCGTGCAACAATTTGCCGTGAATTTACATCCTCAAAGGATCGGAGCTATTGCTTCTACGCGACCAGCAAGTTAGCAATTGTTTGCTGCATTGATTGTTCCAATTTCCACATGATCAACTGTTGGAGCACACGCACAACGAACGTCGTCGTCGTCGTCGTCGTTGGTGGTTGGAACGCATTTGACTGTTGGAATGTAGATCAATTTCAATTATTCGCCAAGACCATCTCCTGGTACAGAAGCTGTCGGACGAACGACGGAACGTCGAATCGAAATTGCACTTATATCACAGAGCATCACATCAATCTTTTAGAACATTCCTACCACAGTTCATCTACTCACTGACTGAACACAATCGGCAGCACTCGTTTTTGTTGAATTGATTCTGCAGGAGAAAAGCCAAGGCTTTCGAAACGAATGGTTGGGACTTGTGAGTTTGTCTGATAACAGCGGATCTGCTCTTCTAGATCGTCAAGTGCCACGAGTTATATGTACATACACCCATTGAATTGATTGTTGAAGTACGTGATTTGCTGTTGTTCACTGAAGCCTGGATTTTCAAATCGAGCACCGCGAAGAACCAAGTGCCGCGCAAATACTTGCAGGCGTAAATGAGTGTAGGCAGTTTGCAGCTTGAGATGGTTTAGTAATGATTGAAACCTTAGCTGAATTCTCATTTATCTAGTATCCAAAACGGAGTTGAAATAATGGACCAAGAAATAGCCTTCATACCCTAGTTCATCTGCCACACTCATGCAACAGTGGTCAAGATATATTATTCATTAATACAGTAAATAGCCACCACTTATCGAGGTAATCAAGATTTTCCTTTCAAACTCTGCAAATACTGGCATTCATCACGGATATAAATCCGCCCAACGGAATGAGCCTTCTCGGAAAGTTTATCGAAACACCCTCATACTTTTCTCGACGATTGCACGCTTTCCCACTTCCCCGCAAATGGTCCCATCCCTGTGGGAGGTAGCGGTTGATGGAAAGATGTTTCATCACGGCAATCATTGTTGCTCATGCCGGGACCGGCATAAGTTTATTGCTTAATCGCATAGAAGGAGAACCCGCTTGACCAGTAATGCCAGTGGTACAATGTTTATTTATTTTTCTTAAATTGGAACGGACTTTTATGAATGCAATATTTGGAAGTACCATTTTTTCCTGTGCATAAAATTCGTTAGCTTGGTTTTAACCATTCCGGAAACAACCCGAAAAAATGCTAACGCTATTATTGCACTATCACTAATCCGGAACATCACGTAAAACAGTCTATTCAATATGTGGTGATCGGATTTGTCTGCCGTTAATTAAAAGGCCTTTTTTCGTCCAAAAAAGGGTATTTTCTCCTATTCTACTCCTGTACCCAATCCATACTAGAATTCAGATCAACAAAATCCATACTGATGCCATCAACAAAAATAAATGTCCAGTATTTTTTCACTAGCGAAAAAAAATTGATTCATGGCGGAAATTTTCATGCTTTGTTTGACAATAAATTTCAAACGTGGACAAACTCTCATTCTCTCCCTATCTTTATGCATCTGCCTAATTGGCCCTTATCCATGTTGCGTGCGGTCGCCGCCCGTCCTGTCATTTTGGTTAGATGCACTTTTTTCACGTTATTAATTTTTTGCATCCCCCTTAACTTCATTCATTTTTTTTCTGCTCGTTGATTCAATGCCCATTTGGTTGAAATCCACTTGGCCTGGATGAATGAGTGCGAACGAAAATATGAATCCACCACGCCAACCCACCACAGACCACTCCATCCATCGAAAAAAAATCAACAAAAAATGCAAAACAGTTTGTGGAAGCTTTATGGAGTTTGCATTTCGGATTGCTGCGAAAAGAGAGGGAACGGGCTCGACGGAAGACGCGACACCAGCGCTGGCTGAGGCCGTATTTGACATGCAGACGGCGGTGCTTGTGGACGTTGTCAGGGGCGCCATCGCCGGTTGGAAGCAAAAACAAAACAAAAAAGTTTAGTCCACACACGTGATCAGAAGCCACAATTTCGATTCAGGAAATAGGGAACGACCACGGTGGGAAGTGTGCTCTTTAATTGCTGTTTTATAGGAGGCACTTTGACGAGCTATTGAGCTGTGATTGGAGTTTCGATTAGGTTGAGGCGTGCAAATCAACACCGAGGCAAATGTTGTTCTGGTGACGTTTCGATCGAGTAATCAAGGGTTCATAGATAAGGCCCTGTTATTGGCAACGTAAAAGATGGCCACTTCTTGAATTGCCCTAGAATCGTTGTCAAGCCATGAGGCGGCACTAGTAAGCAGGCAGTTTTTGAACCGCTGTATCTCCAGAACCAAATGAACCAGAAGGTTGGAATATTCAGAAAAGTTCATTTGATGACCTAGCGCAACATTACAACCGCTAAGCGACGCAGAGGTAATGGCGCAATGCCCCAAAAAACAAGAAGACAGTTATTTTCTCCGATAGTGCAAGCAGTCTAAGGGCACTTGAAACAGGTTCTTCAAAAAATCCATGGATCCAAGCCTGTAAAAATGCTTTGTATGGGTTCCTGGACATTCAGGAATCCCAGGTAATGAAGAAGCGGACTCGTTAGCAAACGATGGAAGATCCTCAGACATGGTGTATGAGAAACTTCCTTGATTGGATGCGAATAGATTCATAGTCAGGAAAATGTGGGAAGCTTGGCAAATGGAATGGAGTTCGTCCAATCCAGGTACTCAATTGAACAGAATAAAAGAAAAAGTATTTAATGGAAAGGACCGTTTGGATCAATATGAACAACGGGCACTTACTAGGATTAGAATTGGGCATACCCGCTTAACACACGGATTTCTCCTAACACCGCATCAAGACGCACCCCTTTGTTCTAGATGTTCAGAAACCTTAACAATTTTACACATTTTGGTAGAATGTAAAGATTTAGTAAACCAAAGAAAAAAACATTGTATAAAAGAGGAATTTCAGGAATTACTTAAAAATAATATAAAACGGGAAGACAGGTTAATCCAATTTATAAAGGAAATAGGCTTAATGAAACTTTGGTAAACAAATTTTTTACCACCAAAACGCCGAGGCCCAGCAACGAAAAAAAGATAAAAAAAAAAAAAAAAAAAAAAAAACAAAAAAAAAAAAATTTTAATACCACAACCCCACAACCCCCTGCCCCGCTAGAAGGGGAAAGTCCCACAGAAATTAAAACTTTTAATTTGTGATTCTAATATATAAGGGGAAGCCCCAAAAAGTAACCCAAGGAAACAAAAACCCCCCCCCAAAAACAAAAAAATTAAATTTTTTTTTTTTTTTTTTTTTTTTTTTTTTTTTTGTTTATGTGGAAAGGGATTACAAGCGGCACGCACCCGATTTTCGGGGATTTCACCCCATATCCTCTGTATGGTAGCTTTGAATGTTTCAATACCCATCGGTTTGAGATCTCGAAAGTGAGCTTCCATGATTCCCCAAATAGAGAAATCCAGAGGATTTGCATCTGGCGAAGGATCTGGCCATAATTCCTAAGGAATGAAGTCTGGCAAATTCTTGGTGCACCATGCTTGGGTTATCCTTGCTCCATGGGACGGCGCAGAATCCTGTGGAAACACTCATTTGCTAATATCGAACATCATTGAAGTATGCTTCTTCAAATGTTTTTCCAGGACCTCTTTAACGTAGTATGCTGCGTTGATTTTTACACCCTTATCAATGAAAAATAGTGGTAGACGACTTTCGGCAAAATTCGCTCCCCAAACCATGACCGAAGTATGATTTTGGAAGCGTTGAACTGCGAAAATTGAAGAAGATCCGAAAACACAATCATGGAATCACCGTGCCGACGAAGTAAAGGGTGATACGGTCAAAATTTGGTCAAGGGAAAACGCGTGTAAATCGGTGAAATCGTTTATTTAAAAAATCAAATTAAATTTCTTTTTCAAGTTCAATTAGTATAAAATTCAGGAAAAATATTCAGTTAGGCTTCCGCTTTTCCAAATCCGAATTGCCGGGCCTTACACTTGACCCCTGCCATCAGATTTTGTACAGCCACCTTGTCCACCTTCTTCGCCGCAGAAAGCCAGTTTGCCTTGAACTGCTGCTCGTCCTTAGCAGTTTTTTTGGTCTTCTTTAGGTTCCGCTTGACAATAGCCCAGTATTTCTCAATTGGGCGGAGCTCTGGCGTGTTGGGAGGGTTCTTGTCCTTGGGAACCACCTGCACGTTGTTGGCGGCGTACCACTCCATGGCCTTTTTACCGTAATGGCAAGATGCCAAATCCGGCCAAAACAGTACGGAACAACCGTGTTTCTTCAGGAAAGGCAGCAGACGTTTATTCAAACACTCTTTCACGTAAATTTCTTGGTTGACAGTCCCGGAAGCTATGAAAATGCTGCTTTTCAAGCCACAGGTACAGATGGCTTGCCAAACCAGATATTTCTTTGCGAACTTTGACAGTTTCGTGTGCTTGAAAATATCTGCTACCTTTCCCCTTCCTTTTGCCGTATAAAACTCCTGTCCCGGAAGCTGCTTGTAGTCGGCTTTGACGTAGGTTTCGTCGTCCATTACCACGCAGTCAAACTTCGTCAGCATCGTCGTGTACAGCCTCCGGGATCGCGCTTTGGCCGTCGTATTTTGTTTATCATCGCGATTTGGAGTCACTACCTTCTTGTAAGTCGATAGTCCGGCTCGTTTTTTGGCTCGATGCACGGTTGTAGACGATACACCCAGCTTATTTGCGGCATCTCGGAGAGATAGGTTAGGGTTTCGCTTGAAACTACCGGCAACTCTCTTTGTCGTCTCAGCGGCTTCCGGTTTTCGATTTCCCCCCGATCCAGACTTCCTGGCTGTCGACAAACGTTCCCCAAACACTTTAATTACATTTGTAACGGTTGATTTGGCAACTTTTAGCGATTTTGCCAACTTTGCGTGCGAGTAGCTCGGATTTTCGCGATGCGCGAGCAAAATTTTGATACGCTGCTCTTCTTGCTTGGACGGTATTTTGACAACTGAAGAGTGAATTCCAAAATCAAAATAGGAGCAACATTCTACACACACACACCTTCAAAATGAGGGGTGTTCAGGTTTTTTAAATGCAAAATTGAAAGAAATACGTCAAGTTGATATTGACCAAATTTTGACCGTATCGCCCTTTAATTCGCGACAACGAATGACTCTGTTCTTCTTGTTGGTTTCTAATGTTCATGATTTTTTCTTTTCTTGTACGGCACCAATCTCAAATCCTCTTTGAGAACTGATCTAATAGTTTTCCTGGAGACGTCCATATCCTAAGCCAGTTTATTTGAAGAACGACAAGGATTTCGGCGAATTCGGCCACGCACCGCCTTTACAAGCCGTTTGGTACGTACACTGCGAGGACGACCTGGTTTTATCTTTGGATCGATGGTTCCCCTCGTCCTCCATCTTCTCAACGTCCGGTTGATTAATGTGCGGCATATTCCTTCCTTCCGTGTCTCGGGACGCTCTCCCGCCAAATGCTACTGCAAAATCCGTTGTCTTTTGAAATTCATATTTTTCTTAGGCACTTCCTGTCGACGGAATCTAGCGAACACAAGTTTGTTTACATATTAATCAGTCCCTCTTTAATATGCTGGCAACCAGATGGCTCTTGCGATGGCTAGGAGAATTCCGCACTGAAACAACGTACTGCGTCACTTATTTGGGCCTACCCTGAAGATTGACTCGGATTCCATCCACCAGGTGGTGCTAGTGAGAAGACGTTGTTTTGTACTTCTAGATTCCTGAAACCAAATGTGCTGAAAGGATGGAGTCTTCGGGAAAGTTGCTTTGATGATCTAGGACTACATTGGATTGGGCAATTTTTTAGTCAAATTCAACTACCAGGTTGTGCTAGGTAGCACAGAGAACAGACATGGATGTCCATATACCTTTTCTTGAAAAACGTGTGTAAAAGTATAAGGGGGCCAGCCGGTATAAGAAGCAAGTGTAGAGAAAAACAAATAAAATGTTCAGGTTATGTGCTTGGCTTTTTATTGACGATCATTGACATGACAGTTATCACATAACTGCAGCGCCGCCTACCAGGAGCATAACGACATACATTTGAAATGTCGGTTTAAAGTTTTACACAAGTAGCAGACCGAAGATGAACGTCTGTTCTCTGTGTAGGTAGTAAGCAAACAAAAAAATTCTACTGCTACTATTCTACTATTCACAAGCTGCTGATGAGCTTAACGATGGAAAAAAGGGTTTGGGGGGGGGGGGGGGGGGGGTTTCAGAATCCTATTACCAGCTACAGGTGGTGCTATTAAGCAAAACTTTGTGGAACTTCTGAATCTCCAGCTTCTGATGATGAGCTGATGAGATGGAATCTTCGTAAAAGTTTATAAGACTGTGCCGCTGGCTATTTTCTAATGTCTAGATTAATTTGGCAATCACCCATCAGGTGGTGCTAGTTATCAGACGTGTTTTGTACCCCTCCGAAACCAAATGTGCTAAAATGGTTGAATCTCCGGGAAAGTTAGTTTTGGTGATCTAGGGTTTAAATTGGGATTAAATTGACCAATTATTAGACGAAATTCAACTAAGGAGTGTATCGAAACATCATAAATCGTTGATGCGTAATTGAGCTACGCAGAACAAAAATGAATTTTTAACAGGCGCTTACATTTCCCCTCGTTTGATTCTAAGCCAAAGGAAGCGTAAAGAACGAAATTGTTTGCAATCTGGTATTCGCCGTACAGCAATTTTTGCAATCGTCCATACAACAGACTGGATTAAGGCGTTATCTGGCTTAAATTTACATAAAATATTCCTTAATTTATGCCAAATCTAGCATTTTTTTATGTGCTATTATAACGCAGACAATTAAATGTTTCTTTCAAACTGTGAAGTGAATATTATTTTAGCGTGTATTCGTATTATGTTTTTGTTTACATGTCAAAAATCCTACTTCGATTCGTTTCTTTTCATTATCACAGTTTTTTGCAAATTTTCGCGGATTGAACTTGAAGTACGATAGAAAATTCTACACACTTGGTGTACTAAGAAGAATGTAACGTACAATCAGATTGCCAAAAAGGTTAAAGTGCATCCAGCGAGTGTAAAACTAGTGATTTAAATGTATAGTGAGCAGTACACCCTGCATAATCTGCCGAGAACTGGACGAATATCAGGTTCCAGCAATCCCAAGCTAGACCAAAAAGTCCTCGATTATATTCAGGAGCATAAATTAACCTCTACTCGTGATTTGGCCAAGAAATACAGGACCAGCATCGGGACGATCCAGCGGATTAAAAATAATAATAATTGGAGAGCTACAGGAAGCAGATAGTATGAAAGCAATCTCCGGGGCAGAAGTGTCGTGCCAAAATGAGAGCCCGAAAGCTGTACAACCGTATTTTGGACAATCCTTTCCTGTATATGTGATGGACGACGAAACGTACGTGAAAGAACACTGACGGGTCGTCAATTTTACACCAAATTAGTTGGGGAGAGTGTACCAATTGTAGATACGACTATTGCGACGTTAAAATTCGGTTAGATTGCAAGAAATGTGCTCGATTGCCAAGCAGTTTTTACATGTTGCCTGCGATCTACCATTTTTAGAAGGAAGGAATACAGAAGGAACTATAAATACTGCAATTTACCGAAACGAGTGCTTACAGAAGAGGTTGCTTCCACTACATCGATAGCGTGAGATTCCTCCTCTCTTCTGGCTGGATCTGGCCACTGCCCATTATGCCAGATCAATTCTACAGTGGTTTTCTGACGTTGATTTGGTTGAAATTGATATCAACCCACCAAAATGTCCACAACTGCAACCGATCGAACGCTACTGGGCAATCGTCAAGCGGTACCTGAAAAAGGCAATTCAGTGGCTCAAAACATGACAGACTTAAAAAAAAAACTGGTCAGCAGCGTTCAGTGAGTGCACAAACCCACGATCATATTATCGAACAACGGCCCGAAAGAGCGGATGTGTGTATTCCAAAGCAATCTGGTAACTCATCAGCAGTTTCTCAGTCAGAGGTCAGAGGCATCCTATCCTTTCCCGTGGAATAAAATAAAATATCAATTAATACATAAAATTTATCCAAATATTTTTTTTAATTTTTCATTAATAAGACTTTTAGCCTCCTGGGCTAGTTCGTGACCGAAAATTATCCAAATGTTAAAATGACGACAGTGCAGGTCGATGCTATGCAAGAGGTTCTTCTACAAAAAATATAGGAGCAAAGACACGAGGACGCAAAACCTACGTTGTAGTTACAAGCAAGGTTATTACAGCAAGAATCAAATTACAGCGAACTGGCTAAAAAGTGTAATTGGGTCTCTTACTCCTTGGGAAAAAAATGAGCTTATTGCTCTGGACGTTAAAGACATCCCTCGTCCGGATAAGATCGTGCGTTCTTCCCACTAAGTGCTGATTTCAGCGATGAGCGGTTAAAGGACTCAAAAAGAGTCAGAATGACAGACTAAGCACAAATGGCTGGAAATATTGAACCGATCAAATGCAAATAAACATGATGAACGGTTGCTCAATGTCGACGAAGATTCTTTGAAAATAATATTGGAAAGAAACTTTGTCCTGAACTTCAGGTTTGGTGAAAGACAACTGCTGAAAGCAAAACATCCTGGACAGCACCAATCAGAAACTGTAGTAAATTCATCCAAAACGGCCAATCGATCCTCCGTAGACAGAAAGGCGAATGCAACGGAAAATCCGAAGACAACTGACAGCAACTCAGGAAATTACGAAGGTCAATCTTAAACAAGCGGCAGATCTACAGCAAGGATACCTGGCAAAGCGACAAGAAGGAGGATTTCCTCCAAGAATGTAAACGATGGGTCTATCGCTCCCCGTACAAGCAAGGAAGAGCCACCCTTAGCATAGAAATACGCAATAAGGGAAATTTTCATACATTTTCATATGATATTAGACAAGAAGTCTTCTATTTGACATTGTTCAATATTGGGATTAATGAAAGAATTGCAATTTTGTACCTTCAAAATATGCGTTCTTTTATGCCCTAAAAGTCATCTTAATAAGGTTTTCAAATTCAAATTGCAATAAAAAAAAATTATCGCAAAAAACTGTTTTTTTTTTTGAAGACCCACCCTAAGCATAGTTTTAAAACGATAAATACTTAGATGAGATAGAAGTTAAATTTTTTGAGCAAAGTTTCTTTGAATAAAATTATCTACAGTTTTGTAGGAGGAAAATTCCTCTAAATCATAAGAGTCAAAAGTAAGAATTTTTAATATGAGCATCAAAGGACCACTCTAGTAACACCACATACCAATAGATAGATTCATTAAATAGACGCATTTTTTAGATTAAATCTTCCAAAGACATCATATGTCTGTTGTAAATGGTTTTCGAGCTATCGATTATCGTCGCGAAATTCGGCCAATCGTATCAGAGTGCAGTGATCATTAACTCATGCAACGGAATGCATTAAATCTGCCGTTGAATTACACTTCTGACTTCGTTAAATTTCGGTTGTTCTAGTGACTTTTGCTTACAGAAAAACGAATGCGATCCCCTCATTTCACGCGATAAGCTTCCATGGCAGCGGTTCTTAAACGTTTTACGTTCATTGCTCGAAGAAAGGGAGAATTATGGAATTGACCGAAATGGTTTCAACTTGACGATAAAGCTTATCTTTGCCGGTCGATCTGACTCCCTGTTCTGATCCCACCGAGAACGGATTTGTAATGGCGCATGGTTTCCCTTCCGAGCAGGTTGCTAATTATTATGGCCATATAAACGTTCAGTTGGGAAACGTTCCCCTAAACGGCAAATGAGAAAACTGTACCCAGTTCCGCTTTCGGGTGTGGCAAGTATTTAAATGCAAACTTCTTGAATATGATGAAACTTAAATTTTGAACGCCCGGATGGATGTTGGAAAATATTGACACACTAATTAAACGGTAAGCGAGAGTGGAAAACTTTTTACCACCGCCGTTCTTTTATCGTCGTTGAAACGTGGAATTCGACGAGCGAGAGCGAGGGAAACACTGCTAGAAACACGAGAGGTTGCAATTCCTGGCAATTATGAAAGATGAAAATTTAATTTAATAATTAGAACAAACAGTGTGCTCTTTCGTTGCAATGGAAAAAGTTAATTTTTGGTTGAAAATTAATATGTGTTGAAATCGACGATTAATCTGCACGCTTGCATCTCCAATGGTAGTAAGCATCAACGATGTAAACTTCATACCATACACCAATCAAGGAAGTTCATAAAATGTAATAAATAGCATTTAATATTATTCATTATTCACGAGCGTGCAGTCGTAAAACCATTAGATGGGACATAAGAGAACAAAACCGTTTGAATAAGTGGGTGATAAAATTTCGGTGATCATACTGGAATTTGCCCCAAAGTTCCAGCACATTCACACCCCATAATATTCACGAAGCTTCCGACGCAAACTACGCATCGACTCCCAAAAGTAAAACGGCAAACTGAGCCACACTTCCTTCTAATCTGAATAAAAACAGAAACAAAAACAAAATCCCCTCGTTTGAAAGGCGTCATCGTTATAAGCACATACAAACTTACCTAGGCCAGAAAACAAACAACCACCTCCCCCTTCCCCATACCGGGCCTTACTGATCCTTTCCATCATCCAATTTAATCATGAGTGTGCTAGGAATATGACATCCACTTGAAGCTGTTGCGAACGTTGCGGTAACCTCCCCTAATACAGTCTGCGAGTGGACGAAAATCGTACCGAAACCGAAAACGCAAAACGCTTCAAAAACTTTTTCATCCACCTCATCATCGTCATCATCCCGGCGTGGATCCGAAGGTGGAAGAGACGGGATCGGAAGGGGGTTGGTAGGTAGATACGACTGCTACGAAATTTGCATTGTGCTCGCTTGCTAACAATTCGCATTTACAATCCCAGGGTAAAGGATCGCTCACATTCGAAGGGGGGAGGAGGGGGGGGGGGGATGATAATTCGATGGAGTCAAACTGGGACGTCTCTCGGGAAAAAGGATTTTCCTAGCCTTATCGCTTACGGTACAGAAACTTTCTGACACACAATTTACAAAACACGATGAGGACGTCGAGGTTGAGAACGACTCCTGCTATATGGCAATTTTGCGGTTGTATCAAAAGAGGCCTCTTGCTCGGTCGAGACATTGTTGGAATTCTTCCCACAATGAGTTTTTCCTAGGAAGCGTACGGATGTGCTCGTTGACCTTGCGAACGAGTTTTGCAGTTCATTATTGGGACGTTTATGAGCTTTATGGAGAGGATTAACTTCTTCGCTTTTGAGTTCCTTAGTGGAGAAAAAGGATCAGTTTGCATGTTAAGTGTTCTTTCTGCTCAAGTTGGGAATTCGACGGGGAAGATTCGTTTTGAAAATAGTTTCACTTACTTACGCTTTGTTCAAATGCAATGGTGAGGATTTTGATGGCTTACCTGAAATGGAAAGAAGAGAAATAATTAATTTACCTCTATTTAGCATAATTATCATTATCGGTATGAGGGCAGCTACGGAGAAAACACCGAGAATCCAGTAAAACCATCTGTATCGACCAGGTACTTGTACCCGGGAGAGAACCAAATACGAGACCGTCCAATACACCTTTGCTGGATCCCTGGTCACATCGGCATCCGTTGGCAACGAAGAAGCAGATTTCCTCGCAGGTGAAGTTCGGAATAGTCCGCCCCTTGACGAACGATGCTACGAAAACAATAAACCAAACTATCTGTCAGCAGTGGAAAGAACGTTGGGCGGAAATGAGAGACGTGTAACTGAAGGGGGAAAAGGCTGAGACAAGAAAATGGCCCGATCAGGAAAACTCTTGTGACCAGCGAGGACTCAATAGCCTACCCATTGGCCATAAAAAGCTTACACGTACGAATTTCTATTGAAGAACTCCAACGGTATGCGATTAATGCGGGACGGTCGTGGATGTCCGCCAAGTAATCTTGCATTGCAAAAAGTTCGAAACAGCTTGAACAAAATACGAAATCGATACGACCAACCTGCATGTGACGTTATGTAACAAGGACAATGACGTAAAGCGATTGCTGAAGTTCCTGCATGAAACCAATGATTATCGAAGCTTGTGAGGGGGAGAAAGCGGAGGAGAGGACGAAGTTATAGAAAATGTCGGAGGTGAAAAAGACGTTGATGCAGTAGAAATAGGGGAGAACGATGGAAAATCAGATGAAGTCGAAAACATGAAAGCGAAGATATGAAGAGAATAAAGAAACGGCAGCTAATGATGCAAACAGTGAGTTCAGAAATGTGCAAAGCAATAAAGAAGGCCTTGAAGAAAAAAGTGAATCAATGAGATCCAATGGAATTGAAAACGTCGAAGATGAGAGCGAAAATTCGTTGAAAAATGAAAGAAGATTCAGAGAAAGCGCTACAGAGAATATCATTAAGAGGATGCAGATGAAGGGAGGCGGAATTAACCAAATGATGAAGTAAAACGAGAAGGTGATTTAGAGGATCCAGTAAAAGCGAAGCGGAAAAAAACGAAAAACTGAATAAATGGGAAGAAATGATTGGAAATAAAGCTAAAGGATGTTATACGAAAACAGAAGTGAAACAAGATGACGAAGAAGTAAAAGCAAAAATTGGCAACTTAGAAAGAACATGAAAATACAGTGAAAACTAATGAGAGAATAAAAACGTCATTGGTTAACAAAAATAAGAGTTCCACTTCCAGCATGAGAAGAGAGGCGGAACAAGCGAAGCGGAAGACGATAAGCGAAATAACGGAAGGAGACAAACCGAAAAGAAGAAGTGGTAGAAGAGAACGGAAGAAGAGAAGCAGAAGAAACAAATAGGAATAAGAGAAACGGAAGTATAAAAGCGGAGGACGAGAAACGGAAGAAGAGAGGCGGAAAAACAGAAACGGAAAAGGAAAAGTGCAAGAAGAAAAACGAAAGAAAAAAGGCGTAAGAAGAGAAACGGATAAAGAGAAGCGGACGAAGAGAAGCGGATGAAGAGAAGCGGAGGCAGCGAAGCAGAAGAAAATAAACGCATGAAGAGAGACTGAAGAAGAAAAACGGAAGAAGACAAACGAAAGAAAATAAACTAAAGAGAAGCGGAAAAAGTGATGCGGAAAAAGAGAAGCGGATAAAGAGAAGCAGAAGAAGGGAAACGGAAGAAGACAGACGGAAGAAGAGAGACGCAAGAAGAGAAGCGGAAGAAGATTAATGAAAGAAAAGAAACTGAAGAACAGAAGAGGAAGAAGAGAAGCGGAAGTAGAGAGGCAGTAGAAGAGAAGCGGAAAAAGATAAACGGAAGCAGATTAGTGGAAGAAAAGAAACGGAAAATGAGAATCGGAAAAACATAAGCGGAAGGAGACAAGCGGAAGAGTAAAGGCGGAAGAATAATAGAAGAAGAATAATAGCGGAAGAATAAAAGCGGAAGAAAAGCAACGCAAGCAGCTAAGTGGAAGACGTAAAAAGGAATAAGTGAAGCTGAAGAAGCGAAGCAGAAAAACAGAAACGGAACGAGAGAATCGGAAAAGACGAAGTGGAATAAGAAAAGCGGAAGTAAAGAAAAGGAAGAAAAGCGGAAAAAGTAGCGAAAGAAGTAGCGAGAAGCAGAAGAAGAAAAACGGAAGAAGAGAAAAGGCTGAAGAGACACGTAAGACGAGAAATTGAAGAAAGGGAGTGGAAGAAGAAAGGCGGAAAACAGAAACAAAAAAAGAAAAAGTAAATGAACACAAGCGGAAGAAAAGAAGCTCGAGAAGGTAAACGGAAGAGAAACAGAAGAAAAGAAACGGAAGAAGAGAAGCGAAAGACAAGAAGCGAAAGACGAGAAGCGAAAGACGAGAAGCGGAAGACGAAAACCGGAAGAAGATAAACGGAAGCAGATTAGTGGGAGAAATGAAACAGAAAATGAGAATCGGAAGAAGAGCAGCAGAAGAAGAGATGCGGAAGAAAAGTAGCGTGAGAAGTGGAAGACGAGAAACAGAAGAAAATAAGCGGAAGAAGAGGAACGAAAGAAGAGGAGCGGAATAAAAGAAACGGAAGAAGAGAAGCGGAACAAGATAAATGGAAGCAGACTAGTGGAAGAAAAGAAACAAAAAATGAGAATCGAAAGAACAGGAGCGGAATAAGAGAAGCAAAAGAAGAGAAGCGGAAGAATAAATGCAGAAGAACAAGCAGCGCAAGAAGATAAGTGGAAGACGAGAAACGGAAGAAGAGAAACGGAAGAAGAGAAGTGGAAGAAGAGAAACTAGAGAAAAGAATCAGAAGAAGAGAATCGGAAAAAGATAAACGGAAGATAAGTGGAAGTAAAAAAAACGGACACTGAGAATCGGCAGAACAGAAGCGGAAGAAAAGAAGCAGAAGAAGAGCAGCGGAAAAGAGAAGCGAAAGAAGAGCAGCGGAAAAAAAACGGAAGAAACGTAGCGGAAAAAGAGAAGCGGAAGAAAATAAGCGAAAGACGAAAAGCGGAAGGAGAGAAGAGGAAAAACAGAAAAGGAAAGAGAGCAACAGAAAAGAAGAAGAGGAGAATGAGTAGCGGAAGAAAAGTAGCGAAACAAGAGAAGCGGAAGACGAGAAACGGAACAAAAGAAGCAGAAGAGAAGCTAAAACATAGAAACGGAAACACAGAAGTGGGAGAAAAGAAGCGGAAGAAGAGAAGCGGAAGAAGAGAAGCGGAAGAAGAAAAACGGAAGAAGAGCGACGGAACAAGAGAAGCGGAAGAAGAGAAAAGAAAAAAGATAAACGTAAGCAGATAAGTGGAAGAAAAGAAACGGAAAAGAGAATCGTAAGAACAGAAGCGGAAGAAGAGAAGCGAAAGAACAGAAGCGGAAGAAGAGAAGCGAAAGAAAAAAAGAAGAAGAAAAGTACCGCAAGAGAATAAATAGAAGACGAGAAACGGAAGAAAAGAAGCACAGGAAGAGAAGCAGAAAAACAGAAACGGAAAAAAAATGGAAACGGCAAAGAAGAAGTGGAAGAAAATAAGCGGGATAGATAAGCGAAGAGAAGCGAAAGAAGAGAAAAGGAAGAAAAGAAGCGGAAGGAGAGAAACGGAAGAAGAGAAGCGGCAGCAGAGAAGCGGAAAAATACAAACGAAAGAAAAGAACCGGAAGAAGAAAAGGGAAAGCAGTAGAGAAGAAGAGGGGAGCAGGAAAAACAGAAATGAAAGCAGAAAAATGAAAGAAGAGAAGCAGAAAAGAACAAGCGGAAGAAGACGAGCGAACAGGAATAGCCGAAGCAAGACAGCTCACGGAGGGAAGCTTAAGAAAGATTTCTGAAAAAGAGTAGTTGAAAAAAGATAAACTGAAGCAAAGAAGTGGAAGTGGAAAGGTTAAAAGAGACAAGAAATGTATAGAAATTGAGGATCGGTGGAGCAAAACTTGAATGCACGCAAGTGTAAGAAAAAATATAGCAGCTACCAAGAAAATATATTCTGGCGGCTGGGCTCGCTTTTTTATTGGGTTAAGATAGTTTTCGTTTAAGATTATTTCAAAGTGTCCACGTATAATTAAAGTAACAGCCACAAAGTTATATGAAAAATATACTAGTGTGGGAAACGATTTTTACTTTTTTTAGTTTTTACAAAAAGTTGAGGTTCTACACACTTTGAAAATTTTACAGTATTCGGTAATTTTTTACCGAACTTTCAACAGCTGAACGTTCGGTAATCCGATATAACGGATTTCGGTAAATTTGACAAGTTCCGGTAATTTCACCCAAATCCGGTAAATCGGATTACCGAACGTTCAGCTGTTGAAAGTTCGGTTAAAATATAACGAATACTGAAAATTTTTCTAAGTGTGTCAGCTGAAATTCCCAAATCTCTCCAAAAATTGAAAACACAATTTATAACTATGAATTTATAAATTAAATATAAATTATTTATAAATCGACAAAACATTTTAGAGAGATTTGGGCATTACTTAAGCTTTATTTAAATAATACCGATAATATTGATGTAATCTGACCATGACTAATATTCAACAACACTTATAATTCCGTCAAAAATGGTAATGAATAATTAAGAGGACATGACCGTACTTGCGTCTCAATGTTTCCCAAGGAAATCGGTTGATGGCTGCTTGTCTTCACTTTCTCAAGAGTCCCACACTCCCATTTGTTCTAACTATCAAGCTAGCTGCGTGCCTAAGCTTCGTGTTTCGGCCGAATTGGAAAGAGTCTCTTCCGTTTAGAAAGGGGTATGGGCGCGTTCTGCCAACTTGGTCGAGGCAGAATTCATGTGTGAACAAGCTGCCACATCAACGTTCAAAAGTGCCTTAACCAAACGGACAGCTTGCAATGATCACTTGAAAATGCGATGAGGGATCATTGCCCTGATATTCCCAAATGTAGCACGTAGTCAAATGTTTCTTGTCTTCTATAACTAAACGTGATGGAATTGAATAAACGAGTGGAAATTAATTTGAACGGCCGTTGTGAAATATCGCCATGAAAATATAACTTGCGCATCGCATGTGACGATTACCTGGACCCAACATCAAAATGAAAATCAAGCAATAAGTAAAGAGCGGTATATAACCTTCTTCTTTTAGCTTTTCAAGCTTATTGCTTTCACAATTCGCATATTGCTTGCTCTCAACTTAGTGTTCTAAATGCACTTCCACAGTTATTAATTGAGAGCTTTCGATGCCAGGTACCATTTTTGCATTAGTATGATTGTGTGGCAAGTACAATCATACCCTATGCCTAGGGAGTCGAGAAATTTTCTTTTGCGAAAAATTCCTAGACCCGACCGGGAATCGAAACCTGTAGCTTGTAGCTGCGCCTTTTCCAACTGAGCTAAGGGAGGACCAAACCATAACCAATATTACTTTCAGCAAAACTTTCTACAACAAGGTAAGCAATCAAATGACCATGGCAAATGTACTAAGTATATGTTACATAACATATAACGGGGAAAGGGAGGGGCCATAAGAGCACCCAAGCGAAACGATTCGGATAGGGAGCATGGGACTACCTCCTCCGTATTGTAACATTTCGCGGAATGAGGGTGGGTTCTTCGATCTCATCTTTGGGTTTATTCTGTCAATCGAGGGCTCGATTCTAGTGCTGTGAGTGTGAACTTACATTTAGAACGAGATTCTCTTCTTTATATTCACGGGTTTCGCATATCAGTGCCCCTGCTTACGGGTCCGCCCAAACGTTTTTGGCCCTTCATACAGGAGCTTGACGATCACAAAAAATCATAGAATCCTGATCAAATCGTTTTTCAGATTATTCGACTGCTATGGAAAGTTACCTTGCTACAATAGATGGTAGTATTACATCATCATCATCCATTGGACGCAAACGCAATGTTGTCCGGCATTCTAATATCATGCCCCGCCCCTTTTAGCTTTAGCGACATGGACATGGACGATAGTTGAAGTATTGGGGAGGTCCAGAGTATGCTCGGCAATAATGCGTCTTCGATTTTATTTTCTCCTGCAGTTGTTATCCGACGTCACCAATGAACTGGTAAACAAAATCATCCTCCATCTCGACCTCATTTCCATCGACCATCACAGTTCTATGCAAGCTCTAGAACACTCTGTTCTTCTTGCCAACAGATACTACAGATACAAAACTATGTGCGTGTGTGTGTTAAGTGAGCAAAAGAAAATGGGAATGAGGATGAATGGGATGAGAAGAATCAAGAGAGTGAGAAATGTGAAACGTGTGAGTAAAATTTGAGATGAAGTGAGAAAATTGTGAGCTGTTTTCAAAATTATAGAAATGTGAGATCAAGTTTGTGAAGGGTTGTGAACCATGTGAGAAGGAATGAGAAAGGAACTGTGGAATGAAATGTGAGAAAATAATAATAAAATCAGTACAAAAATAATAGCGTGATGAAAGAAGGAATGGTGGAAAATAGTGCGCAAAAGTTAGGCAAAGTGTAGTAAGGGTGAGACACATACGTGAAAAGAAATGTGCGTCTAATTTATGAGTGTAAAAAGACTGAGTGTGTGAGTATGAAAAGAATGTATCGAATACTGGAGCTGAGCATACTCTAAAAACGAAGAAGAAGACATTTACATTGGAAAAAAAACTATGCTGGGAAAAATCGGTGCTCAATTTGTCTTAGAGGGTGTCCACGATGAAATTGCCACACTATGAAATTGCTCTAACTTTTTAACCGTTGGGTAGAATTTTATGAAAATTTGGGTGGATTAAGTTCTAGTTTAGCATTATTTACATCCTGCAAGTTTTAAAGTCCTGTGATCAAAACTCGCGGAAATGGAGTTGAAAGAACAGCTCGTGCGTGATTAAATCTTGCGCATTCATCACGAGAACAAGGATCTCTCGCATCGTTCCATAGCTAAAACGTTGGGAATCGCGAATTCCACGGTGTCGCGAGCGATTAAGCGGTTCGAGGAACGGTTGACCACCGATCGGAAGCCCAGAAGTGAAGGAAAAAGTATTCCGTACTACTAAGTGGCTAAGAAGCTGCACCTAAGCCGAAGTTTTGTCCAGAAGGCCAAAACTAAGGCTGGGCTTCGAACGTTCAAGGTACAAAAGGCCCCTAATCGCGACGAGAAGCAGAACAAGTCCGCCAAAACCCGTGCCAGGAAGTTGTACCTCAACATGCTGACGAAAGTTGAATGCTGCATCATGGACGACGAAACATATGTGAAGGCCGACTTCAAACAGATCCCCGGCAACCTGTTTTTCACGGCCAAGGATAAGTTCAGCGTTCCGGAGCATGTCCGCACTCAGAAGATGTCCAAATTTGCGAAGAAATTCCTGGTTTGGCAAGCCATCTGCACGTGCGGGAAGCGGAGTGCACCTTTCGTGACCCAGGACACGATGAACGGACAGGTGTACATAAAAGAGTGCCTCCAGAAGCGGCTGCTTCCTCTCCTGAAAGCCCACAACGTCCCAACAATCTTCTGGCCGGATTTGGTCTCATGCCACTACTCCAAGGACGTGCTGAAGTGGTATGCGGACAATAAGGTCAATTTCGTGCCGAAAATGTTCAACCCTCCCAACACTCTGGAGCTCCGCCCCATCGAGAAGTACTGGGCGATTATGAAGCAGCACCTTCTTAAACGACCTAAGGTAGTGAAGACAGTCGAAGAACTGAAGAAAGTATGGGTTTACATGCAAAAAACGGTTGATTCACAGGTTGTGCAGAATCTTATGGCCGGGGTTAAGGCCAAGGTGCGGGCATTTGCGTATGGACTGTAAATAAAATACGAGTAACATGGTAAAATGAAGTTTAATAGTTATTTCTCAATCCCTGAAAATTTGATGGCAATCGGATGAAAACTCGAATTTTGCGAATCAATTTTGTGTGTGGCAATTTCATCGTGGACAGCCTTTATCTCGAATTAAACTAGATGTCAAACCTAGATCACAAAGACGCCGAAATGTCCTAATATTAGATTTTATACGCACTACCTATGCTAAAAGTGAGTCTATTCGAAAATAGTGTTTTCAAATCGGCTCTATGACATTTCCCCGAACTCCATTACCCCGAATGCTATCTATATATATATATATAAATGGATTTCTGTCTGTCTGTCTGTCTGAACCTCATAGGCTCGAAAACTACTGAACCGATCAGCGTGAAATTTTGTATGGAGAAGTTTTTGGGGTCGAGGAAGGTCCTTATGATGGTCTGAGACCCCTCCCTTCTCTGGAAAGGGGGACTCCCATACAAATGAAACAGTCTTTTCAACATAACTCATCAAGCAAAGGAAACCAAATTTAGCATGTGAGAGTTTTTAGAAGCAAAAAATGTTTCTATGGTAGTTTGAGACCCCTTCCTTTTCTGGAAGGGGAGGCTCCCATCCAAATGAAACAGAAGTTTCTGCATAACTCAAGAACTAATCAAGCAAATGGAACCAAATTTTACATGTGGAGTTTTCTGGAAGCAAGAAATGTTTCTATGTTGTTTTGAGTCCTCTCCGCCATCTATAAGGGGGGGGGGCTCCCATACAAATGCGACACAAATTTCTGCGTAACTCGAGAACTACTCAAGCATATGGAACCAAACATGGCATGAGGAGGTTTTTGGAGGAGGGAAATGGTTTTATGGTAGTTTGAGACTCCTCCGTCCTCTGGAAGGAGGGGAAGGGGGTTCCATACAAATGCAGCACAAATTTCGAGAACTACTCAAGTAAATGGAACCACATTTGGCAGGAAGAGGTTTTCGAAGGCAAGAAATGTTTCAATGATAGTTTGAGACCCCTCCCCATTCTGAAAAGGGGGGCCCCATACAAATGAAACACAATTTTCTGCATAACTCAAGAACTACTCAAGCAAATGGAACAAAATTTGGCATGTGGAGGTTTTTGAAGGAGAAAACTATGTCTGTGGTAGTTTGAGACCCCTCCACCCTCTGAAAAGAGGAGAGGCTCCCTCTTGAATGAAACACAAATTTCTGCATATTTCGAGAACTGATCAAGCAAATAGAACCAAATTTGGCAGGTGGAGGATTTTTAAGGCAAGAAATGTTTCTTTGTTGGATTGAGACCCCTCCGCTCTCAGGAAGGGGGAGACCCCCTTACACCCCCTTACCCCCTACAAATGAATCACAATTTTTTACATAATTCAAGAACAAATCAAGCAAATGGAACTAAATTTGGCATGTGTAGGTTTTTGGAGGTGAGAAATAATTCTATGGTAGTTTAAGATCCCTCCCCCACTTTTAGGGGAAGGGGTTTCTTATAGAAATTTCTGAAGGGCTTGAGAACCAATCCAGCAAATCAAACTTCATTTGACCCCCCTCCTCTTGTCAAAAGCCTTGGAAAAGTCTACGTAAAACTGTCAACTTGGCAGCGCTTTTCCAACTGGGTGGCGCTACATAGCCAGGTTAGTCGCAGAGAGGATTCTTCACGAAGCCATGCTGATATTGCGAGATGATGGGCGCAGCAAAATACATTCTATCGTGAATCAACAGTTCAAGCGTCTTGGCTAACAGCAAAGAATCGAAATAGGTCGGTAATTCTTAACATCATGGATGTTTCCAGTTTTGTGAATGGGAGAGATCGCAGACAACTTCCATACATCCGGAAAAGTAGTCTCCGATAGCGACAGGTTGAATAGCAAACACACAGGGGTTGCAAGTAGATCAGCACATCGACGAATAAAACGGGAGGTAGCCTATCTGACCCAGGACCTTTCGAAGGGTCAACAGTTCTCAGTGCACTACTGACATCTTCTACGGTGAAGGTTGGACACGGAAATTGTATACATTATCTAAGCTTTCAGGTTCATGGTGGATGTGCGGGTCCGTATACAATTGCAGCAGGACCACAATCTGCAGACACGTAAATACAAATGAAATTATTACCGTCCATTCACTTCATTTTGTATGCTTTTTTATAAGTCATTTTCAGCTTCGAATTTATACATCCTTGTCAGTTATAGCTCACGTTATGTATTTGAAAAGATAGGAAGGTTTTTAATGTTTTTTTTAGAAAGGATCATATTCGAAAAATTCTACTTAAAACAGCAATTTCCTTCTTCATCAGAAATATATATTAATTCAAAACCTAACAGTTTACAATCATTCATTTCCTATTTCACAGACATGAGGAATCATTTATGAGTGTACAAGAGCTATAGACAAATTCAATTTCCTAATTTTTTATTTTAGTTTTATTAAGATTCAGTAAGATTCAAACTCATATGAAATTTATTTCGCCTTATTATTAGCTGTCTTCAGTTTTTCCAATATTATTATGAAATTAATACACATCTAATTTTTATTTTCAGTAACATACCAGTAGATGTCATATGTATATCTTGTGCCTACGCTTATTATGTTCTCTAACTATTATTGTGAAAACAAATACTAATCTTAGTAGATCTTATTTCAATAGAAACTGCAACAGTCTTTCGATGAGTGGATGGTCAGATTAGTTACGGATATATGTATTCTACTATAGTTTACTGGCTTGCTGGTATTATTATTTTATATTTTAACGTCAGTTTATTATTTTATGTTGTGATATTAAATGATGTGACATAATTGCATTTAAATTCATTTAATTAAAATCGCTATTTTCGATGAGACTCACTACATAAATTATTGCAATGAAATGGAACAGCACATCGAAATTTTAGGTTTACTATTGTATTGCTATATAATTTCAGATTATCCATGGATATTCCAAGTTTGATGAGATAATTTTAAATCAATTTTTTTTCTCGCAGCTACATTGTCTAAACTTTCAGGTCCACAACTGGAATTGTTATTTTCATTCTTATATTCATTCACTATATTATTTGTCATAATAATATTCATTCGCTATATTTATTATAATTATAATATTAATTCACTATATTTTATACATTACTATATGACATTAAATATATATTTGGAAGGGAGGGAGCATCAGGGTATCACTTAAGCTGGAATTGGACAATGGAGTGGTATGACAACCGGCGTCTAGGAGGGAACAAAAAGTATCATTTTCTTTATCCTACCGATTTTTTACCCCCAATCGGGGCGCCCTCACCGCCCCCGCGACTAATAGTTTTCGTTGTGGGCGGTGGGGAGGATCTGCCCGGCGGCCTGGCCCCCTTTTTGCCCCTCACACGCGTCTGTGAGCACCGGCCTTGTTTGCTTTAGGGGGGGCACGCGCTGAGGGATGGTGGCTACCTTACATACATACATTAAAAAAATGAATTTCTGTCTGTCTGACCCTTATAGACTCGGTAGCTACAGAACCGATCGGCGTGAAAATTTGTATGCAGGGGTGTTTGGGGCTGAAGAAGGTTCTTATGATAGTTTGAATCCCCTTTCTTCTCTGGAAGGGGGGCTCTCATACAAATAAAACACAAATTTCGGCATTACTCGAGAACTAATCAAGCAAATGGAACAAAAAAATTGGCATTTGGGGGGTTTGAAAGCAATGATTGTATCGTTATTTGAGACCCTCCCCCCTCTGGAAGGGGGGGGGGGCTATCATACAAATGAAACACAAATTTCAATCAAAAATGAGAATTATCCAAGTAACAAAAGCACAAAATGTGTATTTCATGGGTAAGAAGCCATGCTCTGATAAAACTTTGAACCTCTTCTTAGTCAAGAAAAAAACTCATTCCGAAAACCAACCTTAAAAATGCCAGTTCTATTAAATTTGCATTCATTTAGCAGCAAGCGTAGCAGCGCACGCACCGGGTTCAGCTAGTAACAAATAATTCTATTATTCCTAATGACCATTTCCTCGAATGACATATTAGATACAGCCGAAATAGGTCATTAATTTTAAATCCTAAATTAGACGATCAGGAACAAATGTCAAGTAGTAGTCGATCTTCTCTTTTCGTCCATATTTATTCTTAGAACAAACGTTTACTGTAGTCGAGGAAGGTCGAAAGTAGGTGAAATTAAAACTAATGCGTTAACAAATAAATCTTCGAACGCATCGATGTCAGTGATTTTTGTGGATTTTTGAAAATCATAACTAATTCTCACTAATTCAAACATGCTTATCGGTACCAGAAATTTTCCATTCAATATGATTTTCCATTCATTTATAACGACGTAAACGCCCATTTTCCCCTGATTGGCAGGCAAATGATGTTAATAGATTCAGTACAAATCAAAAACAACAACCTGGAATTCTCTTGTATTGTTCTCATCTATTGCACGCACATATCTCATCTAAATAATATTGAAATTCCACCGTCACTCCCAGCAGTGTATAAATAGAAATAGAACACGTGTGGTAGGTTCCTAGGTAGACGTAAGCCAAAACCAAAAACTGGAACCGGAAAAGTCGCTGACTGTGGTGCGGTGGATTCAATTTTCAACTGCTGGTGCGAATCTGAATCGAAAAAAAAAAAGAAAACCGGATAATCCCCCTAGTGGTGTTTTGTATTTTCGTCATTATGCCTGACAAACAACAAACCAATTTGTGCGTTGGTTGGCATGGGAAGTTTTCAATTAGTAACTTCAACACTTTTTTTTTTTGTGGTTCAGATAAAGTTTACACCGGTAGTTAATTTTGCGGTTGTTAGGCTGGAATTTATTGTCAAACAACATTTTTTCGCATGATATCAAAACGCTTCGGTAGATCCAATCATCGGAGTGTAGAAGGAAAATTCACATCACAAAGGTAGAATTGGACACGGGGTGAGAGGCACGTGGCACACGTTCCAGTGGCAAAATCGTGGCGTGAAATTCGATTTCGGGATGTTTCGTATCTGTTATTATTTTTATGCCATTTTTCCGTACATAGGTGGAACCTATATATGGTTCGATTGCTCTCCTGGCTGCCATTCCACGGGCTCCTTTTTTCTATCTCTCTCCCTCTCTCTCTCTCTCGGCTCTGGGGACACGGTTGTTGTGCTCGAGTGTATATTGTTCCCACTACATTGTGTGATGGAATTTCGTTCGATACGGCGGAAGAGATTTTCAGTTGTGAGGAAAATTGATATTTTGTAGGCTAAGCATTGGGTTCATGACTTCCGCTTGGAGCGTGGGTTGGGTGCCAAAATTGAGGGATTTGGAGGAACGAAGCAACAGATGTGTACCGTGGAATTGGTATTCAATATTCTTGGTACATGGAAGGTGGATTATTCAATATAGCTTTACATGTTTCATTGACAAAATGTAAAATCTGGGGGTAGTTTTGACGGAATAATCAAATTACGCCGATTCGTAGAAATTTCCTATACCATTTGTTGAACTTATCCCGTTTCAAGTATACACTCCGCTGTACAGGAACCGATGAACGAGCGGACAGCTTCAATTATTCATAAAATAATTGATAATATTATACTTCAATTAAATTATCCACTCAATGGCTCGGTTGCTGCCAACAGATGGAGAGAAGCTCGAATGAGGGTGGTCATTTTCAGCCATCCAGCAGCGTAAACGTTGCTTCCATGGCAGCTCGTTTGCAATGAATCCAATGGCCAATGGTATCATTTTCTGGAGGATAGTCAGTAGCAACGTGTTCATCAAATCCCATCCTCCAGGCGAACAGGACTAAATTAAATGGCAGGAAAACTCTTCCATAATCGGTCCTGATGGCAGAGCACGCCATTATTACGCAACGCATTTCATTTCATATTTATGCAACCGAGGGGAACTGGATTTCCTGTCGATTCTACAACACATACGAAGAGCATCTTAACGACTCTTTGGAGTAATGCAGAAACGACTGTCATTAGGAGGCAACCGGAAAGGACATGATTCAGGGCGGATATGTTTCTTTCATGCTCTGGTGAGTTTTATGTGTCATCATGGCAAAGCGATAGTGCAATGGAGATGTTCGTACGGTAGAACCCAGAGGGCGCAGTTAATGTCAGATTAATGTCTACCCAGCCAGCCAGCCGACCGTAAAACTGTTGATGGCGAAGAGTATTATGAGATGGGTTAAAGCTGGACAGCCGAGTGAATCGTTTCGTAATGTTAGGACTCATGATGGACTAGATTATTAAGGACTGAGCAGTCTTCAAACATCGAGTGTTGAAGATAATTTTTAGTTCTGGTCCGATCGTTGATTAAGGCATAACTTATCGAAATATGTGACTCAAAAAAATTAGAGAGCACAAACTGGTCCGAAACATGTTCGGATATATCCAATGTTGCGTTGAACGTTACTTATGGGGGCGATCTTCTTCTAAAATTTTCTGATAATAGCAGCGAGTGACTGTCCTAAAAAATATGTTCACGTCTAAAATAAATTTGACATCAATCAAGAGGAGACTGTTTGATTACAGCAATATTAAATGTTTTGTCACTTAACCTTTGAGAACTCACGCTATTGTACTTTGTACAACCCATGTGGATATCCCCTTAGCATAGGTTTCCAATATACAATTCTTATGCAGAAGCTCCTATCAAAGTAAAACCAATGTGTTCTGGATCAAACAACGTTTTCTTTGATTACAGAAATTCCTCAAGTAGCGCAGTTAAATGCGATATTGCGAGACGTGTCCGCGAAAATAAAATACGTAGTGTATCATGTTTGATATGGCTGGTACAAACTTGGTATATCTCGTAATCCTGACCATCTAGACGGCTTCTGTCTTGGACAACGTGGTCTAATAGATCAAGGTCTTTCTATTGGTGACTATTAGTTAATAATTTTATCACTACGCAGCGCTAGAAGTAAGTAATTAAAAAAAAATCTATTTCTAAGGTCCTAACCAAACCTGAGGTCCTGAATGGTTTCAGTGATTCTATTTTTTATTTGACAAAACAGTTTTTCATTAATGATCACATCAAAAAGTTTTGGAATGCAAGAAATGTCAGGGGCCAGATGTTTTGCCACTTTCAAATATGGAATATGGTGGATTTCAAGCAGCTTCAGGGACAGGAGTTTTCTACCGCATCAGGAAAAGGGAAGGTGCCAGAAATTTTCAAAACCATCAAACTATCGAAGTTTCCGAAAAAAAATACCTCGTCTGGCAGGCCATATGCACGTGTGGTCTAAAAAGCGGCATTTTCATCACTTCGGGAACTATAAAAAAAGCGGCTGCTACCATTCCTAAAGCAACATAATAGACCTGTGCTGTTTTGGCCGGACTTGGCGAGCTGCCACTATGGAAAAAAGGCAATCGAGTGGTACGATGCGAGCAACGTGGTTGTGGTTCCCAAAGACCACAACCTTCCCAACAGCCCCTAACTCCGCCCTATCGAACGGTATTGGGCCTTGATCAAACGGAATCTCAAAAAAACTAATACATCTATGGAAAACGAAAAAGAGAAAACTTTGCGGCCTCCCGTGGTTTGGTAGTCCGAAGTACCTTCTTCCCCCGTAAAGACATCCACAAAGCCACTTGGAGATCACCTTACCAACGAACAGAGAATCAAATCGACCATGTTCTAATCGACGGGAAATTCTTCTCCGATATCATCAACGTTCGCACTTACCGCAGCACGAATATAGACTCGGACCACTACCTAGTTGCAGTATGTATGCGCTCAAAACTCTCGACGGTGTACAACACGCGTCGATTTCGGACTCCACGACCTAACATTGAGCTACTACGGGAAACCGAAGTTGCCCAGGAATACGCGCAACAGCTAGAAGCAGCCCTACCAACGGAAGAGCAGCTCGGCGCAGCTACTCTTGAGGATGGCTGGAAAAATATTCGAACCGCCATTGGTAGCACTGTATTAGTGAAACTAGGTACTTCTGCACCGAATCGAACAAATGACTGGTTTGATGGCGAATGCAAGCAGTTAGTAAAGGAGAAGAATGCAGCACGGGCGAGAATGCTGCAACACCGTACGAGAGCGAATGTGGAGCGGTATAGACAGGCACGGAACAGACAAAATTCTATTCTTCGAAGGAAAAAGCGCCAGAGGGAAGATCGAGACCGCGAAGAAATGGAAGCACTGTACCGTGCTAACGACCCACGCAAATTCTACGAGAAGTTAAACAGCTCGCGCAAAGGCTACGTACCACAAGCTGATATTTGCAGAGACCTGGATGGCAACCTTCTCACAGGAGAGTGTGAGGTGATTGAAAGGCGGAAGCAGTACTTCGACGAGCACCTGAACGGTAATGTTACAGCGAACGAAAGTGGCACGGTAATAAATCTAGGAACACGCACAGAAGATGACAGGACCCCGACCCCAACCCTTCAGGAAGTTGAGGAGGAAATTGGTTTGTTGAAAAACAACAAAGCCGCTGGTGTTGACCAACTCCCAAGCGAGCTATTAAAATACGGTGGTGAAGCACTGGCCAGAGCGCTGCACTGGGTAATTACCAAGATTTGGGAGGAGGAATGTTTACCGGAGGATTGGATGGAAGGAATAGTGTGTCCCATCTATAAAAAGGGCGACAAGCTGGATTGCTGCAATTATCGTGCGATCACGCTACTGAGCGCCGCCTACAAGTTGCTCTCCCAAATGTTATGCCGCCGCCTGTCACCAATTGCAAAGGAGTTCGTGGGGCAATACCAAGCGGGATTCATGGGTGCCCGCGCTAATACGGACCAGATTTTCGCGATTTGACAAGTACTGCAGAAATGTCGCGAATACAACGTGCCCACACATCATCTTTTCATAGACTTCAAATCAGCGTATGATACAATCGATCGAGACCAGCTATGGAAATCATGCACGAATATGGATTTCCGGAAAAACTGACGCGGTTGATCAAAGCAACGATGGATCGAGTGATGTGTGTCGTCCGAGTATCAGGGACGCTCTCGAGTCCCTTCGAATCTCGGAGAGGGTTACGGCAAGGTGATGGATTGTCGTGTTTGTTGTTTAACATTACATTGGAGGATGTGATTCGAAGAGCTGGGATAGACACGAGTGGCACGATTTTCAGGAAGTCTGTCCAACTATTTGGCTTCGCCGACGACGTTGATATCGTAGCACGTAACTTTGAGACGATGGCGGAAACGTACATTAAGGCTGAAGCTGGTAGGATTGGGCTTGTGATTAATGCGTTAAAAACAAAATACATGAAGGGAAGAGGCTCACGAGAAGACAATGTTAGCCTCCTAGCACGAGTTCAGATCGACGGTGATGAAATCGAGGTAGTAAACGAATTTGTTTATCTGGGCTCATTGGTGACCGTCGATAACGACACTAGCAGAGAAATACAAAGGCGCATTATGGCTGGCAATCGTGCCTACTTTGGACTCCGAAGGACGCTAAGATCGAACAAAGTTCGCCGAACCACAAAGTTGACCATCTACAAGACATTAATTAGACCGGTAGTTCTCTACGGCCACGAAACATGGACATTGCTAGTGGAGGACCAACGCGCCCTTGGGGTTTGAACGGAAGGTACTGCGTACGATCTACGGTGGAGTGCAGATGGAAGACGGAACGTGGAGGAGGCGAATGAACCACGAATTGCACCAGTTGCTGGGAGAACCTCCCATCGTACAGATCGCAAAAATCGGTCGACTACGATGGGCTGGGCATGTCGTAAGAATGTCGGACGACATCCCTGTGAAAATGGTTCTCGAAAACGAACCGACAGGTACAAGAAGAAGAGGTGCGCAACGAGCAAGGTTGATCGATCAAGTAGAAGGCGACCTGCGGACCCTCCGCAGACAGCGAGGCTGGCGAGGAACAGCCATGGACCGATTACAATGGAAACAACTTCTGTGTACAGCAGAGGCCACACCGGCCTTCTTGGTTTGTGTAAGGTAAGTATCTATGGAAAACGAGCAGCAGTTTGAATCTAACTGGCGTTCGGCGGCGAATAAGGACAATGAGACCACTTTGCTACATTTAATAGAAGGGGTTAAGCGGAAGGCACGGCAGTTCGGGTTTGGCAAACCAAAATAATAAACAAACATTTTTTTCCTTTAAATATATGAAATGAACTACCAAAATAAAAATTAGAAGATTTTTGTGTTATGAATTTTGACTGGAAAAAACGTTTATTTTGTCGACCAATTTTTGGGCGTTGCACTCTTTAGTTCGTTTCTTCTCGTGGTAGTGAGATGGCCTGTTTTTAGTGTCGCATGATGGCCGTGAGATTCACCAGCTCTGGTTGGGTCCTCCCTTAGCTAAGTCGGTATAGGCGCAGCTACAAAGCAACACCATGCTGGAGGTGGCTGGGTTCGATTCCCGGTCTGGTCTAGGAATTTTTCGTTAAGGAAACGTACGATTGTACTTGCCACACAATCATACTAATGCAAAAATGGTACTTGGCATCGAAAGCTCTCAATTAATAACTGTGGAAGTGCATTTAGAACACTAAGTTGAGAGCAAGCAATAAGCTAATTGTGAAAGCAATAAGCTTGAAATGCTGAAGAAGAAGGCTGCAGTATCGTTGACGCCCTGCGTCAATTAGTTTGTGCTAGACAACCATTGATAGAAGACTACTGCGTGTTTTATAAAGAAAATTGAAAAAGAATGAAATTCGTGTGCTAATTACGCATTATTTTTTGCGGATAAAACATCACTTAAACCAAGCCTAAGCTTGAACATAAAGTTGAGAGCAAGTAATAAGCTCAATTTTGAGAGCAATAAGATCGAAACGCTTATAAAGATGAAAGCAGACTCAATTGCGTTAGCTTTACGGAATCAATAATTCATTGTTTTAATATAACGACATGAAGCTCTTCATGGAAATATATGATTTTAGCGACGCAGAACGAAATTAATTTATTCAACACTTTATGTAGCAGAAGCTTACTTCAACTTAATGTAAACATATGTAACTCAATAGCATTTAGCAGAAATAGTAGAAAAATGCGAAATAGTAAGAGACTTGGGCATTATCCTAGACTCTAAACTCACTTTTGTAGAACATTATAAAACAATTATAAGTAAAGCAAATAGTATGCTGGGCTTCATAAGAGGTTCAGCCACAACTTTCAAGACCCATAAAGGGTGATACGGTCAAAATTTGGTCAAAGGAAAACGCGTGTAAATCGGTGAAATCGTTTATTTAAAAAATCAAATTAAATTTCTTTTTCAAGTTCAATTAGTATTAAATTCAGGAAAAATATTCAGTTAGGCTTCCGCTTTTCCAAATCCGAATTGCCGGGCCTTACGCTTGACCCCTGCCATCAGATTTTGTACAGCCACCTTGTCCACCTTCTTCGCCGCAGAAAGCCAGTTTGCCTTGAACTGCTGCTCGTCCTTAGCAGTTTTTTTGGTCTTCTTTAGGTTCCGCTTGACAATAGCCCAGTATTTCTCAATTGGGCGGAGCTCTGGCGTGTTGGGAGGGTTCTTGTCCTTGGGAACCACCTGCACGTTGTTGGCGGCGTACCACTCCATGGCCTTTTTACCGTAATGGCAAGATGCCAAATCCGGCCAAAACAGTACGGAACAACCGTGTTTCTTCAGGAAAGGCAGCAGACGTTTATTCAAACACTCTTTCACGTAAATTTCTTGGTTGACAGTCCCGGAAGCTATGAAAATGCTGCTTTTCAAGCCACAGGTACAGATGGCTTGCCAAACCAGATATTTCTTTGCGAACTTTGACAGTTTCGTGTGCTTGAAAATATCTGCTACCTTTCCCCTTCCTTTTGCCGTATAAAACTCCTGTCCCGGAAGCTGCTTGTAGTCGGCTTTGACGTAGGTTTCGTCGTCCATTACCACGCAGTCAAACTTCGTCAGCATCGTCGTGTACAGCCTCCGGGATCGCGCTTTGGCCGTCGTATTTTGTTTATCATCGCGATTTGGAGTCACTACCTTCTTGTAAGTCGATAGTCCGGCTCGTTTTTTGGCTCGATGCACGGTTGTAGACGATACACCCAGCTTATTTGCGGCATCTCGGAGAGATAGGTTAGGGTTTCGCTTGAAACTACCGGCAACTCTCTTTGTCGTCTCAGCGGCTTCCGGTTTTCGATTTCCCCCCGATCCAGACTTCCTGGCTGTCGACAAACGTTCCCCAAACACTTTAATTACATTTTTAACGGTTGATTTGGCAACTTTTAGCGATTTTGCCAACTTTGCGTGCGAGTAGCTCGGATTTTCGCGATGCGCGAGCAAAATTTTGATACGCTGCTCTTCTTGCTTGGACGGCATTTTGACAACTGAAGAGTGAATTCAAAAATCAAAATAGGAGCAACATTCTACACACACACACCTTCAAAATGAGGGGTGTTCAGGTTTTTTAAATGCAAAATTGAAAGAAATACGTCAAGTTGATATTGACCAAATTTTGACCGTATCGCCCTTTACACCATTCATTTATATATATTACACATGTAAGGCCAATTTGGGAATACTGCAACCTAGTATGGAATCCGTACTGTACCATGCATGAAGAACGCATAGATTCCGTCCAAAAACAATTTTTTTTATATGCCCTAAGAAAATTGAATTGGACTATATTTCTGGTTCCATGATATGAAGCACGCTGGATGCTCAT
Organism: Aedes koreicus; assembly: GCA_024533555.2. NCBI lineage: Eukaryota > Metazoa > Arthropoda > Insecta > Diptera > Culicidae > Aedes > Aedes koreicus. Next base: position 38,237 of record JAHHFK020005960.1, on the reverse strand, counting down.
CAATTTACAGACACTCAAGGAACGTCGCGAATTTGCAATGCATTTCTATATCAATAACATCATTTCACATTGTATAAAATCAGAAATACTACTCTCGCAATTGAATTTTTCTACCCCCAGCCGGAACACGGAAATTATTCTTCGAAAAATCTTACAGAAAAAATGGATGATGATGATGATGTAATACTACCATCTACTGTAGCAAGGTAACTTTCCATAGCAGTGGAATAATCTGAAAAACGATTTGATCAGGATTCTATTATTGTTTGTGATCATCAAGCTCCTGTATGAAGGGCCAAAAACGTTTGGGCAGGCCCGTAAGCAGATACATTTACGCGAACGGACAAAACAATAAAAAAAAAAAACCCAATTTGCATACAAAATTATCTTGTCTTTCATTTTCCCGTGAACCAATTAAGCTGAAATTTTGGGTGTAGCCTAGAAGTTATCTGAATTTTCATCTGTTGAATACCATAATACCATAATCCAATTTTTCATTCAACGATTTTAAAGTTGCAGATACCGCTTACGACAAAACAATAAGACCACCTTTTGATTTCCATAAATAATGCTCAAATCCTCAGATGCTCAAGATTTTTTTACACTATAGATCGTGATTCAAATTCATCAACATGACCAAATCTATGGAAATTAAAAGGTGATCTTATAGTTTTGTCGTAAGTGGTATCTCAAACTTCTAAAAATTATAAATTTGTTACAGATGAAACTTCAAATGCCTCCAAACATGACCAGTTTATATACAACTCGGGCTTAGGTCTTATTGTATTATCGGTCACTGTAGGAATTTCGCGCACTAAAGATGATGCCGAGAATTTGGGTATGAAAAAGCTGTTTTCCAACTGGGTGCCGCGTTTGCTCACACCAGAGCAAAAACTACAAAGAGTCGATGATTCAAAGAGCTGTTTGGAGATGTTCCCGCAAAATAAGAAGGAGTTTTTGCGTCGATACATCACAATGGATGAATCATGGATTCACCACTACACTCCGGAATCAAATCGGCAGTCTGCTGATTGGCGTGCAGAGGGACAAAGCCGTCCAAAGTGTCCAAAGACTCAAACATCGGCTAGGAAGGTAATGGCCTCTGTATTTTGGGATGCGCATGGAATTTTATTCATTGGCTACTTGGAACATGGAAAAACAATCAACCGCGACTATTATATCGGTTTGTTGGATCGTTTAAAGGCCGAAATCGCCCAGAAAAGGCCTCATTTGAAGAAGAAAAACGTGCTTTTTCACCAAGACAATGCATCGTGTCACAATTCAATAAAAACAGCCGCAAAAATGGTCGAATTGGGTTTCGAATTACTACCGCACCCACCGTATTCTCCAGATCTTCGCAGTACTCAAAAAGATGCTCCGTAGGAAGAGATTTGGCTCAGATGAGGAAGTGATTACTGAAACTGAAGCATATTTTCTCTATAAATCATTCTGCACCGGTGGTATCGAAAAGCTAGAGAAACGTTGGAATGATTGTATCACTCTAAAAGGAGATAAATAGGAGATAAAGGAGAATAAAAATGAATTTTGGCGAAAAATGATGTTTTCTTACTTAGGCCCGGGACTCATTGACCGATGTGTTAATCGTAAAAAAATATCGGTATTTATCGTCATGAGGATTATATCGTATACTGGCAACGCTTATTTCCCCCCCCCCCACCCCCCCAAAACACTCCCTCTAAATCCCCCCCCCCTCCAAACCCTCCCCTACCAACCACCCCAACCCCCCCAAAAACTTCCCGAAAAAGGTTTAAAAAAAAAAATTGGGGACCACGGAAGGAACCCCCCAAAAAACAAACAGAAAAAACTTTCGGAATTCACCAAAACAACCCAAATTCCACCCCCAACAAATTCCGGAAACACCCCCCGCCCCATAAGATGCCGAGAAGAGGAAGAAAACCAGGTCCAGCTGATACCAGCTGGTACCTCCGTCGGAATGGTGAAAAGTATCAAGGAGCGCAATAACCTGAAGACTTAAACACTGTATTCGATGAAATCTGGACACACGCAATTGTTCGTAACTTTTTAGCGTGTGGGTGAAAACTATTGAAATTTTAACTGAATGTATTTCATTGTGTTGTGTCAATTGTGTAATGAGTTTCGTGAAAATCGGTCGAGTGATTTCAGTGATGGCTTCCAATGAAGAAATAGTGCACCAACAAATTTTGGGCACTCACTTCGAAAACCCAAACGCTCCTCATCGATGGATCGGAAAACAACTCGGAATCGCACATTCAACCGTATCTCATGTGATCAAAACGTTCAAGGACCGTAAGACAACCAAGCGGAAAAATGGTAGTGGCAAAAAACGTGGCACATCAAATCCGGAGAAGGCCAGAATGGTATTGAACCAATTTAAGCGTTATCCCAACATTTCGATCAGGAATGTTGCGAAAAGGCGAAAGTTTCAGTTTGTTTTGTGCAGAAAACAATGAAACGTTCTGGATTACATGTGTACAAGGTCCAGAAGGCACCGAACCGGAGCGATAAACAGAACTCGGTGGCCAAAACTCGGTGGCCAAAACTCGTGCAAGAAAACTGTGCAGTGAGTGGCTCACAAAACCGTTCTGCATTGTGATGGACGATGAGACCTACATTAAAGCCGACACCAAACAAATGCCAGGACAGGAACACTACGTCGCCACCTCTAAGTTGGCCGTTCCGGAGAGTGTACGGAAGAAGAAACTGTCGAAATTCGCCAAAAAATTCCTTGTCTGGCAAGCGATCTGCGGATGTGGCAAAATGAGTCAGCCCTTCATCACCTCTGGGACCGTCAACGGACAAATCTACAAGGACGAATGCCTCCAAAACGATTTCTGCCCTTCTTGAGATCTCACGATGGCCCGACACTGTTTTGGCCGGATTTGGTATCTTGCCACTATGCCAGGCCCGTCTTAGACTGGTACAAAGATAATAATGTAGTTTTTGTACCAAAAGACGTCAACCCTCCAAACACTCCGGAACTTCGGTCAATTCAAAAATTTCGGGCAATCATGAAGGCAAAGCTCGTTAAAACTCCAAAACTGATAGAAAATGAGCTTGAACTAAAGAAAGTGTGGTTAAAAGTAAGTGAGCAAGTCGGTCCTATCATTGCCCAAAATTTGATGAAAGGGGTCAAGGCAAAGGTGCGGGCATTTGGGTTGGGAGAAGAGGTTCAATAAACCAATGATGTCAAAACTTAACCATTTAGTAGTACTTTATTTCCAGAATGTTTGAAACGAATTGGGCTTAAGGAAAATTTTTGGTGACCTATTTTGTGTGTCCAAATTTCATCGAATACAGTCTTTATATGAAGTAGAAAATATAAATACAGGGCAAAAACCAGAGCCAGAGATGTACAGACGACTTTTGCAACGACCGCCTGCCTGTGTTTTGATCGATAGCGAAACAATCCAAACGCTTTCAGGACCGCAATTTTACACCAAGGTCATCGGCGATGATGTAAGCATTCATCGCAAAGTCTTTCGAAGTGGAAATATTTGGCCAGAAGGTTCTCGTATGGCAGGCAGTTTTTTCCTGCGGCTTCCAGTCATCGATTTTCTACACTAAAGGTACGATCAATGCCGAAGTTTACCGCACTGAGTGTTTGCTGAAAAGGATGCTTCCGTTATGCAAGCAGCATAAGGTCCCTCCTTTACTTTGGCCTGATTTGGCGTCAGCCCAAATTTCATTGAGAAAGACATCAATCCTCCCATTTGTCCACAGTTTCGTCTTATTGAATGCTACTGGGCTATCGCCAAGCGCATCTTCAAGAAGAGTGGTCAGAAGACCATGGAAGAATTCAAAAAGACGCGACAAAACAACTTGTTTCTTTTATTTTATTTTATTCTATGATAAACAGTGTGTTAAGCGTTGGTTTTCATTGCAGTCCTTATGATTAAAATCTCAGATATGATGCAAAAATTCTTGTTCTAAGCCGTCGCATCTTTTCCGCGAAAGCTCTACCACCTATTTTCCTCACATCAGCGTGAGTTCGACAAAATCTAGGTCAACCCACCAACGAAGCAAACATGTCGATGAGTTGCGATATCACGGCTAATGAGTACCAATTCCGCCAATACGTGAAACATGACATACGCGTTGATAGGTGACAACTGCATGTTATTGAAGCGTAGATATGCGAAGTAACTCACATGATAACGCCTCAAACAACCGATTCACTACCGACCTGCGAAGAGCAATAAAGGGTTTACGCGATATGTCGGCAGGTGGGTACCTGTTATGATAAGCTTCTATAGAGCAACCAACGTGGCAGTAGCAGCGACCAAGCGAACCGCATCGATTTTTAATATATTGGCTAATTGAACTTTGAAGTTGATCAGAAGCGTATGCGACCGGATGGAACAGTGGAACGCAGGGGAGGTGCCGCGGTCCGTTCGATCAAACTATATGACACGTATGGGAAAAGTTCTGGATGTGGTTTTTGCGATCCGTTGATGTACGGCTGGCGTTTATTAGCTTTTTATGTCAACCTGTCTGATATGCTGAGGAGCAACTGATGAGACTATGTTTGTCATTTTAGAGCACCGACTGTGGAGTGGATATAAATTTGTTTTGCACTTAGGAAGCAGCGCCACCGGCGGCAGACAAAGTAAAGTGAACCGAGCAAATTTGTTTCATCTCGTGCTTTGAATGTGGATTTGTGATTTGTGCTGGCGAATTACGTGTCGAAACTGTTCACAAGTGCACTGAAAATGAAATGTTTACGATGCCCCCTCCTGACGCCAAACCAGGATCAGATTCCTCAAATCAGATCAAATCTGACGAGCTTGGCTTGCCGCACAGCATTGCATTTGAGCTTGGCGTTTATTTCAATACAGAATCACAAAACTCTCGAACAAATTGGGCTGGCGGTCGATGTGTTGTTGCACATGCACGAAATGAGATTTTGCTACGTTGATAACCCAGCGTTTGCGGTAGGAACCTACTTGGGAACATTTATAACATGGAATGAGCAGAGCCTTGGTTGGTTGGTGGCTTGGTACGTCGTATACACCTGCACGATTTCATGTTTTCGGAATATTCAGTTTCTACCGTTTTTGGTGCAGATCATGGCAGGAGCAGTAACGGCAGCAGTAGGATGATATGCAGGTGTATTATGTTTGGTACATCAAACAACGAACTTTTTAGCGCCATGTTGCACGGGAGAAAACAGGTCAGAGGCGATGGTTAAGAGCTTCTACGCGGTTTGATGAGATGAATTTCGGAAAACACCTGGATTGAAGCTAGATTTGTTACTAGGTAGGGTTGGCGAGTGTGTGAGATAAAGTTTAATGAGTCTCTATGGTATGTGAGAATGCGGTAAAATAGGGTTCGAAAGATTACTGAACCATTTACAGGGCTGTAACAATATTTTCAAAATTTTCTCCGCGAAACTCGTGACTTTTAAAATGAAATCCGCGACATAAAACGTACTTTTACTGTTTATAAGTGACGTTGGTATGGCCAACAAACACGATCTGTGTTTTTGCGTTGCAGTACATATGATGGTGCTAATTTTAGGCATAATATTCCATGGTATGGTATGTTTAACCCTCTTGGCAATGTGAAGTGGCAGAGCAAGTCAGTCAGGCTCAATGATTTGAGGATTTTATTAAATCGAGGACTCAGGAAATACTTTCTAGATTATCGAATGTCCTAATCAGGTAACGTGATTTATGATTGAGTAACTTGTGGCACATTAGAATATGTGTTGCTATTTGAATATTGAGCTTTAGCAAACAGTTCAGCTTAATGATATGACGAATTTCGCTAATGGTACACTTGTGAATAAACGAACAACCAACGATTTGCTGACTCCTATTTTCGGAGGCCCGTTATGAAAATAAAATCAACCTGTTGAAGTTCAATCTTTGTTGAGTTCAATTTGTAAATAGACTATTGAGTGCTTTATTCAATATAATTATTGTATTTAAAAATTTCACACAATCAAAAACAAAATCTAAGAATAGTTTACTACGTCCAAGATCAGAAATGTGTGCTTATTAGCTGGAGCAAATATTTAACTGTTTGAAATTTAGCAAGAATAATTTAATACTACGTTACTAACGTAGTTCTACTAGTATTTTGTGCATAACTGCTTTGGAAAATGAAGAGAAGAGCAGTAAGGTTTTCGTTCATCACACAAGGTTACTTTTTTTCGTGTTTCGGTTAATTCCATTAGAATAGTAGAATAGACACATAAAAATCTATTTTTTTTTCTTCAGTTAAAATTTTTTGTTTCCTCAGTTAAAGAATATCGAAGAGTAGAACTTGGTGAGACCATTCCTGTTAAAAAAAAACAATTTTTTTCTCATTTCAATCAATAATTATGTTGTTTTGTAGCATTCTTTTTTCCAATTTTGTAGTATTGCTCTCTGCTAGAGTTTAGTAAAAAAAAACAATTCATATCGCGGAACCAGTTACTCATACCACACTGAAATGAAAAACCTACCACGACAATAACAATGCTGAAACGTTATCAGAAAATACTGCTCTGTCAAAACTTTTGGAAGTAAATTCAATACCTGGCTGGTCGCTCGACCCTAAGCCTGACGCAACAATCAGCTGATGGAAACGAGCGGTTCTAATAAGTACCCCCATGGGACCCAGAAATTATGCACTTCGTTTGACGGACCACCATCATCAACAGAAGAACTTCGAAAAAAAAAACCTTTTGAAGGTGAACGAAAAAAATAGAGTTTTGAAGCAGACGCCATCATAGAACTGGCTGTGATATCTACATCATCTTAACATCCAAAAAATGCAACATTTGCATCGTTTGAGGGAGAGCGGTGACAAATTTTACAACTTTTCGAAATTTTCGGAACTTACGAGGTAAATATAGTAAAAAAAATTATACGTCAACCAACACACTTTCAAGAATTGTTCAACTTAAACAAAATGCGACTAAAATTTTTCTTTACCGTCAAAATTTCAATCGAATCAAACGCTTAACCAAAAGGGAGACAATTTTCGAAAAGTTATCAAGCTCTTTCTTTTGGTCATTCTTTCAACTGAAATAAGCTGGCATAAAAACGTACGAAGTGGAGGAATTTTTGAAAGTGCATTCAATGTATTCGGAGTCGACTGAAATTTCCAAACATCTCAGCAAACTCAAAATTTTAACGCATTTTCTTCCTCTGTTGCCAACCTAACCAAGGTTGCTCTAATGGAATACTAAGGTTGTTTAGATTCTCAAATTTGGTGGTAAGGGAAATGGTAGGGGCGTAGAGAGTTACAGGAAGTGGATAGCCAAAGTGAAAAGTTGATTTCAGTGAGAAAAAAGAGAGAGGTAATGTAAGTGAATACAGCGGTCAGTAACAGCCAACCAATGAGCTCGACTTCCAAAACAAAATAGTTAAGATTGGCTGTGAAGTTCAAAATGGCTGAAATTTTTGTTTACATTCTTTAAACAACCTTAGTACAGATATACCTCGATTATATGTAAACGAGCCCTTTCAAAACTGATTTATTGAAAATTACAAATCAATTGTAAAGTATTTAACAGTAGCTTTTGATGGGAAAACTCCCTCTACGTAATGAGGATATATTGTTGTTGAATTGATTTGCTACTCACGCTAAATCTTCATTGGAGAAGAGCTTAGTGCTGAGAACATATAATCTAGAACAACCGTGGCCCCAACGACTGTGAATACAAAGAAGCCGACTGTGAATACAAATCTAGCTATTTTTTCAACCCATAAAGGGTGTCCACAGTTAAATTCACCTTAAACTCGTCCTCAAAGACAAGTCTCTCAACCGATTGTCATGAAATATTCAGGGAATCAAATACAATGTATAATCCTGGTTTAGATATTTTTATTTCACTGTACGTCTTTACCAAATCCAAAAGCCCGAACTTTCTTCTTAATACCACGCATAAGATTTTGTACAACACTTGAACCGAAAAATTGTAGGAACGTTGTGTGTTTTGAGAAACGGAAGCAGTCGTTTTTTCAGGCATTCATTCATGTATACTTGACCATTTACAGTTGAAGTTGTCACGAAAGGCTTGCTCCGTTTACCACACGAACAAATCCCCTGCCAAATCATGAATTTCTTGGGGAACTTTGACACTTGCTGTTTCCTGAGAGACTCTGGAACATCGAACTTGTCTTTCACAGTCACATACTGGTTGCCTTGTTTAAAGTCCGCTTTTACGTGTGTTTCATCGTCCATGATGCAGCAGTGTGGTTTCGTCAACATTTGTGTGTACAGCTTACGCGCACGTGTTTTAGCTGTCCTATTCTGTTTTTCATTGCGGTTTGGAGCTTTCTGAACATTGAACGGAGCCCGGCTCGTTTTTTGGCTTTCTGCACGAAACTTTTGGTCCAGTGCAGCTTTTTTGCGACATCCCGAACGGAACAGTTGGGTTTGCGTTCAAAGGCAGCAACCACTCGCTTGTGATCCTTCACACAGTACGGAACACTTTTTCTACCACTCACGTTCTTCCGATCGACAGTTAAACGTTCCCCGAAACGTTTTATGACACGAGACACTGTAGACTGGTGAATTTTCAACATCTTTCCGATGGCTCGGTGCGAAAGAAGTGGGTTGTCGAGGTGCATGTGCAAAATGTTCTCGCGCACTTGCTGTTCCTTCTTTTCCATTTTCGAAGCTACGACACATTTCACAACTCACGCAGTGTAAACAATACACGCTGAGGAAATTTCACCCAAAATTTCGTTGAAATCAACCCGAAAGGCGAAATGTTACAGATTATTTAAAGTGATGCAATTTAACTGTAGACAACCTTTATTCAATACAAACGAAACTATTAAATAGCCTAGCTTAGCTTAGCTTGACTAACTGCACGTATCAATGGCTGCTACTCCGCGATTGATCAGAATCAGTGAAATTGCACAATGAATCAACCGAATGGGGTTGGGAGTAACCGACCATTCTCACTATATGATGATGATGATATAATACTACTATCTATTGTAGCAAGGTTGATCAGGATTCTATTATTGTATGTGATCATCAAGCTCCTGTATGAAGGGCCAAAAACGTTTGGGCGGACCCGTAAGCAGATACACTTACGCGAAACCCGCGAATATAGGGAAAAGAATCTCCTCCCAAAAGCTAGGTCACACAGACAGCACTAGAATCGAGCCCTCGAATGACAGAAAAAAACCCAATAGATGGGGTCGAAGAGCCCGCCCTCGTTCCGCGAAATGTTAACAATAGGGAGGAGGCAGTCCCATGCTCCCTATCCAAATCGTTTTACTTGGGTGCCCTGATGGTCCCTCCCTTTCCCCCGTTATGTGTTATTTAATATTTAGTATATTTTGTACACGAAAAATTAGGATACCATTATAGACACGAATGCTAATTTAGTCAAATTTTAAACTTAAATGGTACATCCAATGGATTGTTACTGAAAAATAGATAAAAATTAGTTATGTATTAATATCCTTCTAGTCCTGGAAAACCTGTAAACAGAATAGATCATTTCAAATATCTGAGATAAAATTTCAATAAAAGATATTATTTTATAAGACATGTTGGAGTATTTTTCTTTATACTGTTCTAGTAACATTTCAAAGGTTGCAATCGGAGTGATCGAATAGTCCGGTTTGATGATTTCTGAAATAATGGCTGTTACCATAATACCACTAAACACAATATTAAAATATAATCCTACATTGCTTATAAGCACATGCCAGTCTTTTATGAATATAGTAGTTGAGGTTTAGAGGTGCAATTTTAAATTAAATATTATGCTGAAATGCTGAAAAACAAATTGAGCCTTTGATGCCTGTCATGTTGCTCTAGGCTCTTACATGGTTTTGGAATGCAGATGATTCTAAAGCGTTATTATAAATAGCATTTCAAGCTTATTGCTTTCACAAATTGCTTATTGCCTGCTCTCAACTCAGTGTTCCAAATGCACTTCCACAGTTTAATTGAGAGCTTTCGATGCCGATGATTCTAATGCGTGCTGAAATTATTAATAAATTGAAAATGGAAAATATGCAATATGACTTAAGGTACATGATGTTCAGTCGCACCCCCTCACTTCGCTGTTGTCAGATTGACAACATTGCCCAGGCTACGCCAACCAGCGTCTCCATGTTTCAGCTGGCAATCTTTTGTGATCATATGACTCGTGGAGGCGTGAGGTAGGAACTTGTGAGGACGAGAGGTCGGTCGCACCCTCCATCGAAGTTATCAACTCACCATTTGAAGCCCAACCGACCATTCTCACTATAAGGCCTGTACTCGAAAAAGAATGCACAATTTTTATCCGTGTGTAACTTTTTTGTCCGAGGGTAAAAATTGATGAAAATCTGGCTATAACTAGTTTGCAGTGAATTGTTTACATGTGCAAAATTTCATAACAATTTGGTTAGTGGTTCAGTGGTTATTGAGATGTCATCGGAACAAGAAGAAAATCGCTAGAGAATTTTGCGCGCCGTCATGGAAAATCCGACTGCGACCAGGATCGGAAGAGAACTGGGAATCACCCATACAACTGTGTCTCGGGTGGTAAAATCGTTTAAAGAGTCCCAGACGACCGAGCGGCGGGCACAGCTGACCCTGTGAAGGCCCGGAAGATGGTGGATTATTTCAAGTGTAATCCGAACCTTTCGATTCGCGACGCGGCTCTGAAGGCAAAGTTTTCCGCCTGGTTCGTTCAGCAAACCATGAAACGAGCTGGGCTTCGTGTATTCAAGGTCCGCAAGGCACCGAACCGGCGTGATCAACAAAACAAGGCGGCCAAATCCCGCGCAAGGAAGCTGTATCGAGAGTGGTTAACGAAAGACATAGGGAAGAAGAAAGTGAACAAATTCGCCAAAAAAATATTTGCTCTGGCAGGCCATATGCCAATGCGGTAAACTGAGTAAGCCGTATATCACAACGGGTAACATCAACAGCGAAATTTACCGCACCGAGTGCCTCCAGAAGCGTCTGTTGCCCTTCCTGTGGTCCCACGGAGGCGAGACATTATTTTGGCCGGACCTGGCATCATGCCATTACGCGCGATCGACGTAGGATTGGTACAGAGACAATAACGTTTTTTTTTTGTACCAAAAACCGCCAACCCCCCAAATTCACCAGAGCTTCGTCCGGTGGAAAGATTTTGGGCCATAATGAAGGCCAGAGTTCGAAAATCGTCCAAGGTGTTTAAAAACGAGTTGAAGAAAGAATGGATGAAAGTGACCAAAAAGGTCGGCTCCACCATTGCACAAAAGGTAATGAGGTGTCTTAAGGGAAAGGTGCGTGCTTTCAGTGATGGAAAGGAAATTGAATAAAGTAATTATGCCGAAACATAATCCATATGTATTAGTTCATTCCTTGAAAGTTTCAAGAAAATCCGACTTAAAATCATTTTTGGCGAACACTTTTGTCTGGTGCATTTTTTTTCGAGTACATGCTTTACACGTTTCAGTGACTCACCTGCTCCGGCGAATTTTTGAGCAAAATTTCCTCATCCGTAGCCATTCATAGCTCAACCGGCTTGCACCTGTCTACCAAACTCAACTTTCGGCATCGCTCCAGGACTCTCTGGACACTCCGAATAACCTGTATCCTACAAACGCCGATGTGCTACAAACTTCTCGTCTTTAACCAGTTCCGCCACGGACCAGTTCCATTACTGACATGAAATTGCTGTAGATACAGTTGCAGTTAAGGGTCAAACTTGAATTACTCCGATAATAATTGTTTTGTAATATCGGAAAACACAGCAGACAAAAATGTACGTTAAACTGGCTACAAACACTGCCTACTTTCAGTCTCTTTCAGAACATGCTTTTTATCCTCGGGTAGAAAAACACATTTTGTGTTTAAGTTGCCTGGATAATTCTCAAGTTTGGTTGAAATTTGTGTTTCATTTGTATGTGAGCCTCCTCTTCCAGAGAGGGGAGAGGTCTCAAACCATCATACAAATCTTTCCCATTTCCAAAAATCTTTCCCAGCTCCAAAAATCCCTGCATACAAATTTTCACGCCGATCGGTTCAGTAGTTTCCGATTCTATAAGCGTCAGCCAGAAAGAAGTTGATTTTTATATATTAAGATAGCTATTGTATTTTGTAACGTTCAGAGGGGGGGAGGGGTCTAGAACCACTATAAAAACATTTTTTGCATTCAAAAACCCCCAACATGCTAAATTTGGTTCCATTTGCTTGATTAGTTCTCGAGTTATGCAAATATTTGTGTTTCATTTGTATGTTAGCCCCCTCTTTCTGAGAGGGGAGGGGTTTCAAACCCTCATAAAAATCATTCCTAGCTCCAAAAATCCCTGCATACAAATTTTCAGTTTCCGCGGTTTAGTAGTTTCCGATTTTATAACCGTCAGACAGCCAGACAGACAGAAATTCATTTTTATATATTAAGAAAGCTATTGTATCAAGATTTCTTGGTCGTATTAAGATTTAAGCTCGGTGATTTCGCATAAAGGGTGATACGGTCAAAATTTGGTCAAGGGAAAACGCGTGTAAATCGGTGAAATCGTTTATTTAAAAAATCAAATTAAATTTCTTTTTCAAGTTCAATTAGTATAAAATTCAGGAAAAATATTCAGTTAGGCTTCCGCTTTTCCAAATCCGAATTGCCGGGCCTTACGCTTGACCCCTGCCATCAGATTTTGTACAGCCACCTTGTCCACCTTCTTCGCCGCAGAAAGCCAGTTTGCCTTGAACTGCTGCTCGTCCTTAGCAGTTTTTTTGGTCTTCTTTAGGTTCCGCTTGACAATAGCCCAGTATTTCTCAATTGGGCGGAGCTCTGGCGTGTTGGGAGGGTTCTTGTCCTTGGGAACCACCTGCACGTTGTTGGCGGCGTACCACTCCATGGCCTTTTTACTTTGCGTGCGAGTAGCTCGGATTTTCGCGATGCTCGAGCAAAATTTTGATACGCTGCTCTTCTTGCTTGGACGGCATTTTGACAACTGAAGAGTGAATTCCAAAATCAAAATAGGAGCAACATTCTACACACACACACCTTCAAAATGGGGGGTGTTCAGGTTTTTTAAATGCAAAATTGAAAAAAATACGTCAAGTTGATATTTACCAAATTTTGACCGTATCGCCATTTAGATACCGGCTGGAGAACAGAAGTGATTGCGAAGTTCCGGAAGTTAATTTTCTAAAGAAGTGAAACGTTGTTTCTTCGAGACACGGACCAAAGTTGATTTAAGTGTAACGTACCCGACCAGAAAGGTATAACATAAAAATAACAAAATTATAACAAACCTTGCTACGACTAACGGATTATGATATAAATTTGTTAAAGACGTTTTGATCTGGATAATGTTATAACATAATTACAACAAATTAAGATATAATGCCCCACGAGGCAAAATCTGTGTAAGGAGATAAATTAATTCTAACACTAGCTGATATGATTTTGTTACATCGTATCAAAACTGTTTCAAAGTTTGTTTTGTTTATGTTATATCTATATCATAGTCTGCTTTAATTTTGTTAATTTTGTTTTTTGTTACAATTTCTGTTATTTTAAGAACATCCGCGATCTAAATTCTTATAACCTCTGTTATAATTACAGCGTAACTAAATAACAAAACATGAAATAATGTTGTTATTTCCTTTAGGTCGGGTAGTCTCTGGTCTGTGAGACCGACAAAGCGATATCTACTGGAGATACGCAAACCGTTTGGGTACTTAGAAACGCTCAGGCGCTTTTTGTGTACGGGCTGGAAGTTGAGTTCTACGTCAATCGAAAACGTGTTGGGGGTTTCTCTGGCAACGATCACCGCCATCTTTTGTCCGAGGAGCACGGAACGAGCAGTTGAATCTCGAGAGTCCGCTAAGGTCCGCCATTCGATGTAGTCAAACGGAGGGGAGTGAAGATCGCAATTCTACTGTGCGAAGGTTCACCCAACGGTCGCCAATAATCCGTCGTAGTTCCACTATTGGTTTCAACCCCTGTGGAAAAGTTACCGAGAGCGTGGTTTCTGTGATCCGTAGCCAAGTGTCGGACACTAAACCGGACCTTACCCGACTTATAGGAGTCTTCCTTAACCCCGCTCGGTCATAGCGGAAAGGTACACGAACTCAGGTCACTTGGGAAAGCGGGCTTCTATATTGGAGGAGACGGTCAAATCCGGACGCTCTCGACGAAATTGAAATCTGAAGCTTTCCGTCCAGCCGCCACTTCCTCCGCATCTGTAATTCTGCTATACTCCCCGAGCTCGTCTGTCATCGCTGGACGCCATTTCAGCAGTGACAGCGGTCAAGTCGCCATCTACGTCGCCGGTACCCCGCCGGTATTGAGTCAGCAAGTCATCAAGTGAACTCACCAAAAAAACCTTTCCTATTGTAATGGTCATGTTTGTTTCCCAGTAAAAATAACCCGTAAGCAAATATTCCGTCCAACCCGGATGAGTAGTGAGTGACCGGGAAATAAATTAATTAGATGATGTTATGATTTGTAGTATTTGAGTTGAAATATATTTCGTTTTGGGCCATTCCGATAGAATTGACTCTTCCTAAAATCCGTTTTCCGTTGAGTTTTCTTTATCAGACTTCTCATCTTCCGTGACGGTTAAGGTCATTAAAATTGAGCGGGTTAACATTGAGATTTTTTACTTTGGTTCGGTGGGGGAATCAAGCAAGATTTATTGTCATTTTTCTTTTTCATGGTTCTTTATATAGTGTTTGAGCCTTGGAGCTGAAAGCCGTTCACGCGCCCCCTGAGGTGACTGTCTCTGAAACGTCGGGCAAATTCCCTACGACAGGTGGCCTTCTGCTTGCAGGAGTGGCGCTTAAGCCATCTTGTTTCAAAAACCTCGTGAGAATTTTCCGAACGGTAACATTGGCGCCCAACATGGGCCAACTGGTTTGTTTTCTCTGAGAAACGAATGTTTCTTCCAGTACATAATTCTGTATGGATTTTGTCATAGCACGTTTATCCTTAATCTCAAAACTTCTTTAAAAACTGGGCATGAAATATGCCTAATTGATTGACCTTAAATTATAATATTTGCTCTACTTTTGATAAGCTTCTGCTATATTTTCACGGATTTCTTGGTAGAGTTTTCCCCTATCCTGATTCGTAGGAGTAACAGGGTGATCTTCGTTCATAGCTCGCATTACTTCATACTCTCTACCATTGGAAACCTGGTTCCTTCCGAACGTCAAGAAGTACGGTGAGTATTTGGTAGACTCGTGACTTGATGTACGTATAGCGTTAGCTGTTTGTTGTAAATTATCCGACCAGTTCCTATGGTTACCCTTCCTTACTTCCTCCGGAACATCAAACTTGTGCTGGGCGATGTAGCCCCGGAAGCTGTCGGAAGTCCGCCTTGACGTAAGTCTCATCATCCATGATGAGACAATGAGGCCTCGTCAGCATATGGGTGTACAGTTTCCGGGCCCGTCACTTTCCCACCGTATTTTGCCGTTCGTCACGATTTGGACCCTTCTGCACTTTGTACGTATGTAGACTCTCTCGGTCCTTACCTCTCTGAACGAAAGACTTGAACAGATTCAACTTTACCTTTTGGGATCGCAGCAAACCGTGCTT
This sequence comes from Aedes koreicus, assembly GCA_024533555.2. Taxonomy (NCBI): domain Eukaryota; kingdom Metazoa; phylum Arthropoda; class Insecta; order Diptera; family Culicidae; genus Aedes; species Aedes koreicus. The sequence goes on along the minus strand of JAHHFK020005960.1, from coordinate 22,747 downwards.
AGAAACTGACGTGTTTTGTTTTTGCTGCGTCGTGTTCCCGAAAAAAAATCAAACAATAATTCATAATTTAACTTGAACTAACAGTGAAAAATCTCCGCGTGTATTATGTAAGCCTTAGTGAATACAATCGATTCCCTCTGGAAATGTGTGTTTTTTTTGTGCTTCGCCCCCGCACCCGGAAGAAGAGTTACGTCAGCTTAGTTTTGTTTTTTAGTGGTAATATTGTGACACCCGGACATAAATTATTAAGTTAGAGTGCTTTTGCGCATTATCGCGAGTGAATCGATTTTTATTAGCAGTTTTGAAGTTCGATATTGACTATAGAGTCGCCTCATACACATTAAGAAAATTTTACAGTATTCGGTATTTTTTTTACCTAACTTTCAACAGCCTGAACGTTCAGTAATTCAATTTACCGGATTTCAGTGAAATTTTATAGTATTCCGGTAAAAAAATTACCGGAACTTGTCAAATTTTATCCGTTAAATCCGATTACCAAAAGTTCAGCTGTTGAAAGTTCGGTAAAAAATTACCGAATACTGTAAAATTTCTTAAGTGTGTAGCGGAGATTTGAATTATTGGCAGAGTGTGGAGTAAAAAAAAAAGGACTGTAATGTAGAGAACGGCCATTTGCTGGTCAGAAGCAGCAAACGAAAACAACACGCATGCGCGGGTGAAAAGATTGCTCATAATTTAAGGTGCATTTCCCACGTGGCATACAGAGTTTTGTTATGCAGGTTGCATATCTAACGGGCGTTTTAGCAACGTTAATTTTTACGCTTATTTAATCGCGAGTGCATGAAATTTTTTACGAATCAACGTCGAAATTTTTTATTTTTACGAATGCACAAGCTAGTGTGATTGAGAAGCCGGCCATAAGTGAGATCTATCTGATTATAACTATATAACAATAATCTTATTTTCAAATAATACTAAATACGTGCCTGGTTTGGAAATTTAAAATTTAAATATTTGCGCTATGTACTTGATAGTTTTTCACTGAAAAAGCCTATGATCCGTATCCTTCGTCAAACTCCTGCAGTAAGCTGCTCCGACTGCCAACTATGAAGCGTCCGTTTCTATGATCAATGGGCGGCTGTAGTCTGGGTTACCCAACCCCGGTGCTGATGTCAGGACAGCCTTTAACTGTGCTAGTGCCTCTTCCGCTGCCTCAGATCACTTAATTTTTTTTTCATATATCCGTTATTGGAGCTTTATTGACTAACTGTAGCCGCTTTTAACATGGTCAAGTAATTTAATGTGTAATGTGTAATTTGTTATTCCATGTACATAATTCAAATTTGAAATTTACCATTTTTGTTGTTATAATAGCTTCATTTTTTGTGTACAAATTATATTAAATATTAAATAACATAATGGGAAAAAGAGGGACCATTAGGGCACCCAAGTGATTTGGATAGGGAGCATGGGACTGTTTTCTACCTATTGCTAACTCTTCGACCCCATCTATTGGGTTTATTCTGTCAATCGAGGGCTCGATTCTAGTGCTGTGAGCGTGAACTTGCTTTTGGAAGGAGGTTATCTTCCCTATATTCCCGGGTTTTGTGTAAGTGTCTCCTTACGGGCCCGCCCAAACATTTTTGGCCCTTCATCGGAAGCATGATGATCACAAACAACAATAGAATCTGGATCAAATCGTTTTTCAGAGAATTCCACTGCTATGGAAAGTTACCTTGCTACAATAGATGTAGTATATGCATAGTCAAAATCAATCAATCAAATCCGCTATTGGTGCTGTGAAATTACTGTAGTGTAGGATGCACTTTTGATAAATTCCATAAGTCCCATTAATCTCCTGACCTATTTTACGTTCTCAGGTCCCGGGTAATTCAAAATAGAGCTTAGAACTCTCAATACAGTCACCCTTTTCAGTTAACAGAAACCCCAAATATCTCTCTTGAAAGCGGCAAAACCGATTTTTCTCTACTGAAATTGTAAGCCCTGCCTTCCTTAATCTTACAGCGACTTCTTTTAGGAGAAGCAATTGTGCTTCAAAAGTTTCACTTATAATAATAAGGTCGATCAAATATATGAACACTGTTGGGTTCAAGTCGAAACCAATTACTAAATTCACCAATCTCGCCATCGTAAAACGCGCATTTTTAAGGACAAAAGAGGCAACCTTGAACCCCCCCTCCTCTCCTCCCTTTTTCTTCCTTCCTTTTCTCCCCTCTTTTTTTCTCCTTTTTTTTTTCCCTATTTATTTCTTTTTCTCCTTTCTACTTCTAAAAATTTACTATAAAATCTCCTTTATTTCCCTTCTTCCTCCCTTTATTTTCCTCCTCCTTTTACCTAAATCCCCCTTTACATCTCTTCTTCTCCTTACTTTTCTCTATCTCTCTCTTTATTCTTTCTTCCTCTTCCTCCTCTTTTCCCCCCTTTATTTATATTTTTTTCCTCTTTTACCCCTTTTTCTCCTTTCTTTCTCTTTACTTCTCTTCTCTCTTATTTTTCTCTTTTCTTTATTCCCCCCCCCCCTTTTTCCCTCTTTTCCTCTTTCCTTTTTCCTTCTCCTTTATTTTCCTTTTCTTTTTTTTATTCTTTCTTTTCTTTCCTTCTTCTTTTCTTCTCTATATTTCTTATTATTTTCTTCTTTCCTTATTTATTTTATTATTTTTTCTTCTTTTTCTCCTTTGGTTTTCTTCCTCCTCCTTCTCCTATCTTCTCCCTCCTCCTTCTTTTCTCCCTTTCTTCCTCTTTTTTCCCTTCCTTCCCCCCCTTTTTCCTTTCCCCCCCCCTCTTTTCTCCTTTCCTTCCTTTCCCTCTCCCTTTCCTTTTATTCCTTTCCTTTATTTTCTTTATATTCTTCTCTCTTTTCTCTCCTCTCTTATATATTTCTCCCTTTTTCTTATTTTTCTTTCCCCTTACATTTCTCTCTCCTCTTTTTTCCCTCCTCTTCTCTTGTTTCCCTTTCTCTTTTCCTTCTTTCGAATAATTTCCCTTTATTCATTTTTATATTCAGGTGTGTGTGTGTGTGTGTGTGTGTGTGTGCAATTCCAACGCCCACCGTCCGGCGGTGTTTTTATGGAAGAAAAAATGTTTGCAGTTAAACAAACTGTTGTCGAATCGACAAACACTTTTAGCCCGGGAGTTGGAAGGTGATAGCTCTGTTGGGTTCCAGTGACCCATTTCAGAATGCCTGGTTACTCACGTCCATTCCGAGGTCACTTTCACTTACAACAAGCCCCGCATAGACACAGTACAAACATCAAATGGATATAGGTACTGTGCATACACTTCCATCATCAAATCTTACTGTTTTGAGGATGGCACGTATTTAGCAGTATCGTTCAAATTTAGTTATAATCAGATAGACCTCACCGGATTTTGTTGCTGATATACAGTCTTCATTTGGACGGCTTCCCTGTGATGCTTAAGGAGGCTTTTATGTCTCTACACTCCGTTACTCGGCAAATATTTTCACATCATCCTTTTCGAATGGAACAGCCCGAATTCAATTAGTACTTCGCGCACAATTGTAATACAACGAAAATTACAGGTAAAAAAAGCACTTCTGAGAAAAAAACATTACTTGAAAATCACAATTATTGTGCAACGAAAGAAAAAAAAACTTCATAGCTCTCGATCTATACATCTGAAATTATATGTCAGTCACTCACACACGCATGCGCGTTAGCTTCGTTCTTTACTTGTGAAGAGCAAATGGCCGTTTGCTACTTTGCACTGGTTTTCTTTTTTCTCTCTCCACGCTCTGTTAATAATAAAAATCCGCCGCTATGAGGCGACTCTATATCGACTTCTAAACTGCTTATAATCATCAATTCACTCGCGACAAAGCGGAAAAATACTCTAATTCATTCATTTTTCTCCGCGTGGCACAATATTAACCCCACTAACAAACACAATTAAGCTGATATTAACTCTTCCTCCGGGTGCGGGGGCAAAGCACAAAAAACAAAAAAATGGGGAAAAACTACCGACCATCACAAATTTCGGGAGGGAATCGATTGTATTCACTACATCTTACACAAAACACGTGAAGAACTTATAATTTCACTGTTCGATTAGGTTGAATTACGAATATATTTTTGATTTTATTTTTCGCGAAAAGGATGCAGCAAAAACAAAACACGTCAGTTTCCAAGCACGGCTTGCTGCGATCTTTAAAGTATATAAATCGAGCACATTTCTTCAAACAGTTACAGAATATCGAATAGTAAAACATGGTGAGACCATTCCTGTTACGAAACAACATATCGCTGCTCATATCGATCAACATCGGCTGCGTTATCCTTGACAATTTAGTAATATTGCTCGCTGCTAGAGTTTAATAATAAATCAATCCATATCGTGGAACAATTGATCCATGCCACTCAGAAAAGCATGAAATCCATAACAATAAAAATGCTGAACCGTCTTTGGAAAATACCGCGCCGTCAACATTTTTGGAAGTGACTTCAACACATGGCTGGGTGCTCGACCCTATGCTGCCTACTATCGTAAGCATGACACAACAATCAGCTGGTGGAGACGGGCGCTTTTAAAAAGCACGAATACAGAATTCAAAGATTAGGCTTACTTACTTACTTATGGCTGGTCCAATCCAAAGATTAGGCAATGAACATGACAAAAATAGACGTTGAAACAGAATAGAAATGGACATGGAAATGGATATGAATGGAAATGGAATAGAAATGAGAAACATTGGCCTCGGAATCAAGGCCGACGATATTGAGTCCATCTACAAGAACAGCCATGCCTCCCTTGAAGCCCGCACGGCAAAAATCACCAAGCACAAGGCCGACTTCAAACCCAAGATCCTGGCCGATGTCGAAGCCTAAATCTCCATTTTGCTTTCATGGTCCTAAGGATATCATCAAAAGCGGCTCTAAAAAAAAAAAATCAACGGTCATCTACATCTTCATGCCGCGATTATCGACCAGCTGGATCGAAATATGCTCGGTCGAATCTTAAGTACGCATTCATGAAGATAAACCTATCGATCATGTTCAGGAAGATATAAGGGAATATTGTATTTTTTATAAAAAAAAATTAAATGGGAATGGAATTCAAATGGAATTTAAATGGAATGAAAATGGAAGGAAATGGAATGGAAATGGAATGGAAATGGAATGGAAATGGAATGGAATGGAATGGAAATGGAATGGAATGGAATGGAATGGAAATGGAATGGAAAATGGAATGGAAATGGAATGGAAATGGAATGGAAATGGAATGGAATGGAATGGAAATGGAATGGAAATGGAATGGAAAATGGAATGGAATGGAAATGGAATGGAAATGGAATGGAAATGGAATGGAATGGAATGGAAATGGAATGGAAATGGAATGGAAATGGAATGGAATGGAATGGAAATGGAATGGAAATGGAATGGAATGGAATGGAATGGAATGGAAATGGAATGGAAATGGAATGGAAATGGAATGGAATGGAAATGGAATGGAAATGGAATGGAAATGGAATGGAAATGGAATGGAAATGGAATGGAAATGGAATGGAAATGGAATGGAAATGGAATGGAAATGGAATGGAAATGGAATGGAATGGAATGGAAATGGAATGGAAATGGAATGGAAATGGAATGGAATGGAATGGAATGGAATGGAATGGAAATGGAATGGAAATGGAATGGAAATGGAATAGAAATCAAATGGAAATGGAATGGAAATGAAATTTACATGGAATTTACATGGAATTTACATGGAATTTACATGAATTTACATGGAATTTACATGGAATTACATGGAAATATATGTGATGGAAATGGAAAGGAAATGGAAATGGAATGGAAATGGAATGGAAGCAGAAATGGAATGGAAATGGAATGGAAGCAGAAATGGAATGGAAATGGAAATGGAAAGGAAATTGAATGGAAATGGAATGGAAACAGAATGGAAATTGAATGGAAATGGAAAGGAAATTGAATGGAAATGGAATGGAAACAGAATGGAAATTGAATGGGTATGGAATGGAAATGGAAATGGAATGGAAATGGAATGGAAATGGAATGAAATGGAATGGAATGGAATGGAAATGGAATGGAAATGGAATGGAATGGAATGGAAATGGAATGGAAATGGAATGGAATGGAATGGAAATGGAATGGAAATGGAATGGAATGGAATGGAAATGGAAATTATATCAATAGACATATAAATTGACATGGTAATATATTGGAAGGGGGGGTGGAGGGATGGAGTGAGATGGGAAAGGGAAGGAATGGGAATGAAATGGAATGAAACTGAAATGGTAATGGAATGGAAATGGATAGCAAAGGGACAGGAATGGGATGTACAAGAAATGGGCAAGGAATGGGAATTTATGTTCATGAGAAATGGACAAGAAAGTAAATAAAAAAAAAAATCAAAAAAAAAAAAAATAAAAATAAAACATGAAGGTGAGACACCGATATGGGCAGGGAAGTAAACACGAGGGGAATGGAAACAAGTGGAGGTGGAATGGAAATTATATAGAAATGGAATGGAGATGGAAGAGCAACGGAATGGAAATGGAAAAAAAAAAAACGTTATAAAAACACACATAAAATAATAGACAATGTAATATATATGGGAACCCAAGAAACATTGGCAAAACCATCCAGCTTTATTAAGTTTTATAAAAGTTTTGTGATAGCCACTATAAATCAATTTGGTTTTATTAAGGCACCAAGGGGTGCCAATAGGTTTCATATTTTAGTCAGGTTTATGAGAACCTACACAGCTTGTTTATTACAATATTAAAACCTTGTTTCCTCAGATTCCTTTTACTCCTATCAAAGGTTTTATTTCGACGTTATGAGCTCGTAAAATGCTGTTTTGAAATTCCGTTTTAGGACTCATTCATATTATCTTATTAGGGTCAATTGAAAAACCAATTAAGGCCATTTTGCATCCATTAAATGCATTAAACGGGCAAATTGGTTTTATAGTAGTCATTGCAAAGATAAATTGGCTTTTTGGCAAAACTGTAATTTTTTGCCAATCGCCATATTGAAATGTAAGAAATGGTGGCAATGTGGAAAAATAAATGCACATAATTTTAAGTATAATGCGAATGAACTGTAGATCGGAGACCAACTTCGGTATTCTTTTAGATAACCTTATTGAATTCCATAATTTTTCAGGAAATTCATGATTAATTTATCAAATATAGTTTTAATCATTTTATTTTTGTAGTTGTAAACTCACATAATTTCCGAGGCTCATTAATTTTTGGCTCTTATTGTGCCAGTATTTACAATAAAATTAAATGCGCATATGATTTGGATCATGAAACGATATAAAAAACTTTCTTTTTATATATTTTGCTACCAAACAAAATTTCCCGCAACACTTGATCTTTTTTCTGAGATATTATTTACTGCTAAATGAATCAGAACAGTAGAGAATCGAACAAACCAGAACAACAAAAACCAATCACGATATCACAGTGAAGTTTGACAGCTGTGGCCATTGGGCCGTAAGCTTGTTCTCATGCCAGCTTATAGGTTTTATGAAGGTTCTCAAGTGGTCATAACATCTTTCACTAGAACATTTTCAAAATCTGTATGGTCTTATAAAGGTTTTATTAACTTGTTTTCACAACCGTCTATAAAGTGGGCCACTTTGTACAAATTTTGGCTTTAAAGAAGCATAGAGGAGGTGTTGGTAGACAAAACAGTTTTGAATGTAGTTTTATCAACAAAGCCGGAGGAGTGCTATACGGCTGGAATAAAACAAAAATTGTTACTTGGAAATGGAAAGAAAAATGAACCTGAAATAAAAAAAAAACAAAAAAGAAAAAAAAAAAATTTTATATTTAAACGGAACACAGCAAAAAACGCAGGAGACAAAGAGAAAATAAAATATGTTTTTTATAAAATAGAGAAAAAAGAAAAATAAAGAAAATTTGTAAAATACAAGAACCCAAAAAAAAATTAAAAAAAGAAAAAAGAAAAAAAAATTAAAAAAAAAAAAAAAAAAAAAGAAAGTGAAATGAGAGAAAAAAAAAAAAAAAAAAAAAAGAGAATAAGAAGAGAAAAGGAAAAAAAATAAAAAAAAAAAAAAAAAAAAAGTGAATTGAATGAGCATATATTTTAAAAGAAATGGGAACCGAATTGATTTTAAAAAAAATTAATGGAATGAAAAGAATTCAATGGAAATTAAATTGTTCAAATCAAGCTACTATACTTGTCACTTGATGTGATTTCAAATCACAAACGCAGTATGCGGACTTATTTCAAGGCTTAAGCTTAGCAATGTTGTCATTAATCACCGATCTCATTTCACGGCAAATTTAAGCCGAAATATCACCAACTAAGATTCGAACAGCAAACGTCACGAAAACATTTCGTTCTCGATTGTCATCGATGATCAATCAATCATGCAAACACTGTCGTCAAATTGGGAGTTTTTTGTTCTTCCTTGTCTCCTCTCATTATCTCAGCATCGTGGCCTTAGCAATTTGTCTCCAACAAACGCTCTTGTCGCATACACTTCTTCAGGCCAACGTCAATTCGTTCATCTATCAGAAACAAACCCGCTGTAATGACCTACGCTTGAAAATGATTCGCGCAATAGTGGAAAATCCGATGTCACATCACATGACTGACACCTCGCAATCGTCACCGGTACCGACCGGGTAGGGCCGTAGACCGCTGGTAATCGTTTTGGTAATTTGGTATCATTAGTTTTCCCGCAGGAATTTCCCTTCCGTCAGGTCAGACGCAATTTGATTTTGATTGCCATGTCAAATGTCCATTAGTAAGTCATGCATATGAACATGCTGTCCGGATCAGAGACACGCCTGCCCCGTGGGAATCATTACAAGCAATTAGACGAGTGAATTTCAATCAAAATGCTATTAGATCGGTACTAACTTGTGACACTTGAAGAGATGGCTAAGGTAGGCAAAGTGTCATTACTTTGTCGTCGACCTGTGTAGGCATATTTTTCTTCGGGGAGTGATGTTTGTTGTGTTTTTTATTTTAAGGGGGTATCCGTAATCAATGGCTTCTTGCGCTGGGTTTCGGTGGTTTCTCGGTTTTTTTATAAGGAGGCATCGAAGCCATTAATATTCAATATAATATGGAAATCCTGTATTTTTTTCTGCATTAAGTGATTGCGCTGGTATGAGGGAGAGAGAATTATGTGTTTAGGGGTACACTTTGAAGGACGATCGGAAGACTATGTGGGTTGGTCGTAAATCAGAGGATTACCGGGATATTCGCTTCGACAGTATTTCGCTGTCCATTATTTAAAGACTGTATTCAATAAAATTTGGACACACAAAATAGGTCACCAAAAATTTTCCTTGGGCCCAATTCTTTTCAAACTTTCTGGAAATAAAGTACTACTAACTGGTTAAGTTTTGAGTGCAAGCAGTCCATCGTGTGTAGCGTGCAATCGTTCATCTGCCAACCACCACCGACCAGTATCATCATCATCATCATCATCATCGCTGAGCTCCCTACCCCGTGTACGCGCACCCAGCCACCCCCCCTCGACCGCCACGACACGTGCAGTCCATCCGCAGTAGATCAGTGATAGATATAAGATAAATATAAGTTTCTCTCTCTTCTCACTTACTTTTAATTTTATTTTGTGTGAGTGGGGAGTGTGAGGGGGGGGGGGGGGGGGGGGGGGGGGGGGGGGGGGGGGGGTGTGGGTGAGTTTTTGTTTTTTTTTTGTTTGTTTTAGTTTTTTTTTGTTTGTTTGTTTGTGGTTAATTATAATTATGGCGGTTGGCGGTAAAAGGTCCCGAGCGGCGAGGGATGATTTATGGGTGGATAGTTGATACATCCATGCCGCCAATTGGTGGGTGCTCCTCTAGTTACCCCCGAGCGTGCGTATACACAGAGTGTACCTCTGCTCCTTGTTGTGTATATTTTGCGCCCAAAACGAAACCTCTCAATGTTTACCAGATTTCAAACGATCTGACGAAACGATTCTCGGCCGTGACCGAGATAATTAAGGTGAGACCCAATAAACTAAAAGTCGTTGTGTCCAACCTTAAACAGGCTAAACGAAATTGCTGTCTCTCAGTTTTTTACACTGGAGTATTTAGTGTACATCCCAGCTCGAGGTATTGAGATTGAAGGGGTTGTCACCGAAGCGAGTTTGACCCCTGAGATCCTGTTGAAGCAGGGGGTTGGTCGCTTTACGAACCCTCTGCTTCCTTCAGTCAAGATACTTGATGTGCAAAAACTAGGCACAGTATCGATCACGAAGGGTGAAAAGAAGTTTACACCGTCAGACTCGTTTCGCGTAACCTTCTCTGGTTCAGCCCTCCCTCAATACGTCGAGTTGGGAAAACTTCGACTACCTGTGCGGTTGTTTGTACCTCGGGTCATGATCTGCGAAAAATGCAAGCAGATGGGACATACGACCTCCCATTGCAGCAATAAGGCACGCTGCTCTAATTGTGGGGAGAAGCACGAGGATGGCGCTTGCGCAGACAGCACACCAAAATGCGCTTTCTGTAAAGGAACTCCTCCTCATGCTCTCTGTCGTGCCCAGCGTACAAACAACGCGGGGAGAAATTAGAACGCTCGCTAAAACAGCGTTCCAGGCAATCTTTCGCCGAAATGGTGAAAAAAGTCTCCCCACCACCCAATGCCAATACAAATCCCTTTGCTCCTCTGTCAGATGACGAGTCTGACTTTGATTCGGCTGAAGAGGGAACATCGTTCACTTTTCCGGAAGGTGCTTCAAGGAAGCGAAGACGCGTCCGCCCACGGAAAATTGCTGAAAAGAAGCCCGAGACCAGCTTGCCCATTTCAAAAAAAGGTGGAAAAAAGGAAAAGACAATTCCTCCTGGTTTCCGTAGTACTAACTACACCCAGGACTTTCCATCTCTCCCGGGAACATCCAAAACCCCTGAAGCCCCTATTTTAAGAACAGAAGCCCCCTCCTCAAGTGGGCTGTTCTCATTTGATGACATTGCCGAAGGTATCTTCAAGTACCTCGAAATTTCTGACCCTCTCAAAAGCATTGTTTTGGCAATGCTTCCAACAGTGAAGAATTTTTTGAAGCAATTGACAATTAAGTGGCCCCTCCTTGCAGCTATCATCTCCTTCGATGGATAATTTTCCAAATGAGGTCGGGGATTTGATCACTGTTCTACAGTGGAATTGTCGAAGTTTGATTCCTAAATTGGAATCTTTTAAATATTTAGCTCACAATACCGGTTGTGATGCGTTCGCTCTTTGTGAAACATGGCTCTCTTCCGAAATCGATCTTCCTTTTCATGATTTCAATATTATTCGTCTTGATCGTGAGGATTCACGTGGAGGAGGAGTACTTTTGGGGATCAAAAAGTGCTACTCCTTCTATAGAGTGAATTTTCCTCCAATTCCAGGTATTGAAGTTGTCGCATGTCAGGCTGTTATTAAAAATAAAAGCCTTTGCATTGCTTCTGTGTATATTCCTCCTAGAGCCTCAATTAACCGAAAACAACTTTCAGATATTTGTTCGGTCCTTCCTTCTCCACGGTTGATCATGGGAGATTTTAACTCTCACGGTACAGGCTGGGGAGAACTGTACGATGACAACCGGTCTTCCCTGATATATGACCTCTGTGACAACTTCAATATGACCGTTCTCAACAATGGAGAAGTAACACGTTTGGCTGGAACATCCACAGTTGGCAGTAGATTAGACCTCACACTTTGTTCGAATTCATTATCGTTGGATTGCACATGGAATGTGATTCAAGATCCCCACGGTAGTGATCACTTGCCCATAAAAATTTCGGTTGCCACCGGGTTCAATCCGTCGAGATCTGTCAACGTCACGTATGATCTTACCCGTCACATCGATTGGACAAAGTTCAGGACAGCAGTAGATGAAGCCGTAACGACGGTAGAAAGGCTTTCACCGCTAGAAGAATATAACTTCCTCTCCAACCTGATCATAGACAGCGCGCTTCAAGCTCAAACTCGACCAGTTCCAGGGACGTCATTTCGCAGGAAACCTCCTTCTCCATGGTGGGATCAGCAATGCACCGAGGTTTACCGTAAAAAGTCCGACGCGTTTAAAGTTTTCCGTAGACGTGGAACACCTGAGCACTTCGAAGTATACACGGCTCTCGAACGCGAACTTAAGAGCCTCATCAAGGCCAAGAAACGCGGATACTGGCGAAGATTCGTGGACGGGCTATCGCGCGAGACGTCGATGAGTACTCTTTGGAACACGGCGCGAAGATTGCGTAACCGAACTACGAACAACGAGAGCGAAGAGTACTCGGACCAATGGATCCTCAAGTTCGCGCGAAAAGTTTGCCCAGATTCTGTGCCGGCACGGATCATTCCTCGCGAAACCGAGAATTCGATAGATGAGAACAGCCAACCTTTCTCAATGGTAGAACTCTCTCTCGCGCTCCTTTCGTGTGGCAATACGGCTCCAGGAGCTGATAGAATCAAGTTCAACTTGCTTAAGAACCTTCCAGACGTCGCGAAGAGGCGCATGTTGAACTTGTTTAATCAGTTTTTGGAGCTCAACATTGTACCGGATGATTGGAGGCGGGTGAGAGTTATCGCCATTCAAAAACCTGGCAAACCCGCGTCCGACCACAACTCCTATCGACCCATCGCGATGTTATCCTGCATTCGAAAGTTGTTGGAGAAAATGATCCTCTTCCGTCTGGACAAATGGGTTGAGACGAACAACCTGCTTTCAGATACTCAATATGGTTTCCGTAGGGGTAAGGGAACGAACGACTGTCTCGCGTTACTTTCCACAGATATTCAGCTAGCTTTTGCTAAAAAAGAGCAAATGGCTTCTGTATTCTTGGACATAAAGGGGGCTTTTGATTCAGTATCTGTTGAAGTTCTTTCAGATAAACTCCACGCTTGTGGCTTTTCTCCATTAATGAATAACTTTTTGTACAATTTGCTGTCAGAGAAACATATGAGCTTTTCTCATGGAACCTCTACAGCTTCTCGATTTAGCTACATGGGTCTCCCCCAGGGATCATGTTTAAGCCCCCTTTTGTATAATTTTTATGTCAAAGACATTGACGGTTGTCTAAGTGACAACTGTACGTTGAGACAACTTGCAGATGACGGCGTAGTGTCGGTCACTGGACCCAATGGGGTCGATCTGCAAGGACCCTTACAGGATACCTTAGACAATTTGTCTACTTGGGCTCTAGAGCTAGGTATCGAATTCTCTACGGAGAAAACTGAGTTGGTAGTTTTTTCAAGGAAGCATAACCCAGCACAACCGAAGCTTCAAATTTGGGGTACACCGATAACTCATTCTATGTCCTTTAAATATCTTGGGGTCTGGTTCGATTCTAAGTGCACCTGGAGATCCCACATTGAGTATCTGAAGCGAAAATGCCAGCAAAGGATCAACTTTCTCTGCACAATTACCGGGACCTGGTGGGGAGCAGATCCGCAAGATCTTCTAACGTTGTACCGGACAACGATTTTGTCGGTTATGGAATACGGTAGTTTTTGTTTTCAGTCGGCGGCTCGGTCGCATATCATTAAACTGGAACGTATTCAGTATCGGTGTCTTCGTATCGCGTTAGGTTGTATGCACTCGACTCATACGATGAGTCTGGAAGTGCTGGCTGGCATGTTGCCACTCTCGGATCGATTTTCAGAATTGTCTCTCCGGCTCCTCACCAGGTGTGAAGTTATGAACCCCCAGGTAATCGAAAACTTTGAGAAGCTTCTCGAGTTGAATCCTCAAACTCGCTTCATGACATTGTACCATTGGTACATAACACAGGATGTCAGCCCTTCGCCAAATATTCCCAATCGTGTTTGCTTCTCCGACTTCGGCAGTTCGGTTCATTTTGATTTATCCATGAAGCAAGAGCTTCGTGGAATTCCAGAGCATCATCGTCCTATGATTGCTCCTGTGATATTTTCTGCAAAGTTTGGCCAAGTTAATTCCACTAAATCGTTCTTCACTGACGGATCATTGATAGAGGAGTCTGCAGGCTTTGGTATATACAATGAAATTTATAGCGCCAATCGTAAACTTCAAGCTCCTTGTTCCGTATATGTCGCCGAATTAGCGGCAATACACTTTACGCTAGAAATCGTTGCCTCACTAACACCGGATCAGTACTTCATTTTCACGGATAGTCTCAGTTCTATAGAGGCTATTCGCTCTTTGAGGCCGGTAAAGCACTCCTCGTATTTTCTCATGAAAATACAGGAGCTTCTAAGTGCTTTATCTTCGCGTTATTTTATCATCACCTTTGTATGGGTCCCTTCTCATTGTTCAATTCTGGGCAATGAGAAAGCGGACTCGCTTGCAAAGGTGGGCGCTATAGAAGGCGATATTTATGATCGACAAATCGCCTTCAATGAATTTTTTACTATTTTTCGTCAACAGTCACTCGTCAGCTGGCAGTATAAATGGAGTAAAGGAGATTTGGGGCGATGGCAACATTCTATCATCCCTAAGGTGTCGAAGAAATCTTGGTTTAGGGGGATGGATGTGGGACGAGACTTCATTCGTGTCATGTCTCGCCTCATGTCCAATCATTATTCTTTGAACGCTCATTTATACCGGGTTGGGCTGAGCGACAGCAATCTCTGTGAGTGTGGACAAGGCTATCAGGACGCAGATCACGTTATTTGGTCTTGTGTTGAGCATCGTGGAGTCAGATCGGAGCTTAATGATTCCCTTCGGGCTCGAGGTAGACAACCCAATGTGCCAATTCGAGATATTTTGGCTTTGCGTGATTTGGAGTATATGCAATTAATTTATGTGTTTTTGACTAACATTAGCATTAGATTGTAGTTAGTTTAACCTGTATGTTTACTTTAAGTTTTTTTTTCTTTTTTTTTATCTGTGTTTGTGTGTTTTTTTTTCTTTTTCAAAAAAATGTTCAAGTTAAAAGAAATCCATACATTGTATAGTTTTAAGTTTTTTGACAATTTAGAATTTAAAATTAATGTGTTATGTATACCATACTTTAAATTCCCACCCATCTTCCCATCCGTAATTTGTTATTCCTATTAACCTCGAGACGGCCGCGAGTAATCGGTTCTATCCCCCTAACTTTAGTTATAAGATAAATAATGTAAAATAAATATGAAAACTTGGCTCTGTAAAGTTGATTCGATTGAGCCTGTACAAATAAATGATTAATAAAAAAAAAATAATATGAAACTAACTAATATAAAACAAAATCTAGAAACATCTCAGAACTACTCTGGAAGGATTCAAAAAATATTTTGGAATCATTTCAGAACAATCGCAAACTTACTATGGAAGCCTCTCGGAACAGCTTTGAAAGCATCCCAGAGGATTCCAGTAGAATCTCAAAAGCATTCCTGTAACGTATCAGAAACATTCCAGAAACATTCTGGAAGCATCTCAGAACTACTCTGGATCACATACGAGATCAATTCTACAAGGATCTTATAACAATATTGGAACCCTTCAAGATGAGTCCTGAAAGCATTCCATTCCGGAAGAATTCATTCTCGGAGCATTTCATAACAAATCCAAAAGTATCTAAAGGTATTGAAAATAAAAAGAAGATTTATCTCAAGAGAACTAATTATCTATTGAGAATGGGATAGAACAACTACGTCAAACCTGAGCATTAACTACATGAACATGACTTTTACAAACATTGTTTAAGTAGTTTCGAGTAACTAACAACAATAGCGTGTATTTTAGACTTGGAACAGTGGCAGTCTTGGCTCAAATTTGGTGAGAAATAGACCCAATTCCTATCTTTTAATAAAATAAATCAGAAAACTATACTAGTTAAATTTAGATCACTGGTGCATACCAAAATTCCAACACATGGAACATCAGTGTAGTTCCCCTAAAATTACTTGCATTTGAACGTGACGAGATAATGAGTGCTAGATTTTATTGTAAAGCCAAAGCACAGCATTGCCATATGCGAAGGAATCAAATTTTGTTTGTGGATAATTGACACTCATCGTAACCAGGATATTTGGAAATAAACTTATTTTTCAACTGGATTTTCAAACATTGATGTAGCACCGAAAACCAAAACGTTAGTGTTAAAGAACCACCTACTTCGATTGAAATATATGAAAGTTTGCATTTGTGGCAGAAGACTCAAGTATTTCTGAAACACAAACAGAAGCTCTTCCTTAAGAATCTATTCTTTTTTCACATCAAACAAGGATTGAAGCCCGAGAACCCGGAACATTTGAAAAATACGACCATTCCTATAATCCAATACAATTGATGGCCACCATCGCACAGTGGGAAAAACGAGACCCCAAATGACAGTGAATTGAAGGTCACTGCCATGCCCTGCAAATCAGTAAATATTCCATGATTTTTTTTTAAACGGATACCAAATAAAAACAAACCTGCACTATTGTCAAAATGTCAGGATAATCTAATGCAGAAGATATCATCTTGTGAAGACCTCAGTAAAGACTGTATTCGATGAAATTTGGACACACAAAATAGGTCACCAAAAATTTTCTTGAGCGCGATTCTTTTCAAACTTTCTGGAAATAAAGTACTACTAAATGGTTAAGTTTTGACATCAATGGTTTATTGAACCTCTTCTCCCAACCCAAATGCCCGCACCTTTGCCTTGACCCCTTTCATCAAATTTTGGGCAATGATAGGACCGACTTGCTTACTTACTTTCAACCACACTTTCTATAGTTCAAGTTCATTTTCTATCAGTTTTGGAGTTTTAACGAGCTTTGCCTTCATGATTGCCCAAAATTTTTCAATTGGGCGAAGTTCCGGAGTGTTTGGAGGGTTGACGTCTTTTGGTACAAAAACTACATTATTATCTTTGTACCAGTCTAAGTCGGGCCGGGCATAGTGGCAAGATGCCAAATCCGGCCAAAACAGTGTCGGGCCATCGTGAGATCTCAAGAAGGGCAGAAGTCGTTTTTGGAGGCATTCGTCCTTGTAGATTTGTCCGTTGACGGTCCCAGAGGTGATGAAGGGCTGACTCATTTTGCCACATCCGCAGATCGCTTGCCAGACAAGGAATTTTTTGGCGAATTTCGATAGTTTCTTCTTCCGTACACTCTCCGGAACGGCCAACTTAGAGTCGGCGACGTAGTGTTCCTGTCCTGGCATTTGTTTGGTGTCGGCTTTAATGTAGGTCTCATCGTCCATCACAATGCAGAACGGTTTTGTGAGCCACTCCCTGTACAGTTTTCTTGCACGAGTTTTGGCCACCGAGTTCTGTTTATCGCTCCGGTTCGGTGCCTTCTGGACCTTGTACACATGTAATCCAGAACGTTTCATTGTTTTCTGCACAAAACAAACTGAAACTTTCGCCTTTTTCGCAACATCCCTGATCGAAATGTTGGGATAACGCTTAAATTGGTTCAATACCATCCTGGCCTTCTCCGGATTTGATGTGCCACGTTTTTTGCCACTACCATTTTTCCGCTTGGTTGTCTTACGGTCCTTGAACGTTTTGATCACATGAGATACGGTTGAATGTGCGATTCCGAGCTGTTTTCCGATCCATCGATGAGAAGCATTTGGGTTTTCGAAGTGAGTGCCTAAAATTTGTTGGCGCACTATTTCTTCATTCGAAGCCATCAATGAAATCATTCAACCGATTTTCACGAAACTCATTACACAATTCACACAACACAATGAAATACATTTAGTTAAAATTTCAATAATTTTTACTCACACGCTAAAAAGTTACGAACAATTGCGTGTGTCCAAATTTCATTGAATACAGTCTTTATCTGTTCACTTTCATAATGTAATGATAAGTGAAGAATATGTTGCATCGTGCATTCGAATTGAATACCAAAAATTAGAGTAAATGCATTACAATATGATTGAAATATCTCGGAAATTGCTCATTTTACCTGAATTTCTTCATGATTTAAGACAAAATACACAGTCTGAAAAAAATGTGTTATTTTCTGCGATATCTAAATATATTTGGAACACTAGATATGGCATAAATTCACGGGATATTTTATAAAAGATCCTTGTTACGAGTGTCACTTCACGATGAAAAACCCACGTGCAAATCAAATGTGTATCACTATCATTATAACGGGTGTCACGGGTGAAGTTGGAACTTATGTATAGAAACTTATATTCCTTTTAAATATGGACCATTTATTTGTATTTAAGGTATTTGCTAGTAGTTTCTTTGCATTCTTTGCATTGTGCTTAGCCAAAATTAAAGCTAGAAAATGCCTAAATTTTCACTGCTATTCTATGCTTTCTTTAAAATTGAAAGGGAAATTTTACGCAGCTGTTAAAATTTAAAGCTTTATTCTGTGTAAATGTATTATGTAGTTATTATTAATTAGAACCACTATTTTCTATTTTGGGCGTAGAACCACTGCATCCTTTTTTGTGGAATACTCCTGTTTACTATTACTTTTCGCATCTTAAAGCTTGAACACCATTTGTCAAGTGAACAGCCTAAGACGCGTCTCCCAGTAAGGCAAAATTGAGTTTATAAAACCCACCGCCTTTCCAGGATTCGCAGTTTCTTCAGGTTGCATAAAGCCACTGTACAGAAATTTAAGTCTGCTCTTGTACACAGTATCACAACTACAGACCAGATGTTCCGAGGGTTCCCGTTCCATGTAACAGAAACGACAGATATCATTCTGAACCTGGCCAATGCTTTTAAGATAAAAAATATCTACTGGGGCAATGTCCAGTTACTAGGCCAGCAAAGGTACAAAGAACTCTTTTATTGAGCTCTCTAAGCTTTTTACTGATTGTAACATTTGGAATTACAAACCTTTTTGATTGAACACACTTTGTGGTAACCAACCAGTTGGTCATCACCCTTTGTTCTTCCCAAGATTTCAGTTCCATTTTTATGGCACAGTATGATACACCGCAGAATGGTTCTGGGCCAATAAACTGTATATTTGAACCTTGTTTAGCAAGCTCGTCTGCCCTTTCATTGCCTTCAATGCCACAGTGTCTCGGAACCCAAAATAAAGTTACGGAGTTCTATTGACACACCTTCCGCAGTGAAAGAATGCATTCCCAGACAAGTTTGGATGTACAATCAAAAATCAAACACATAGCATGTACAAAGCAAAAATTTCCCACGTACCCCCCCCCCCACCCCCCCCCCCCTCCCTCCCTCCCCAAAGACAAGAACCCGCCCCCCCCCCCATCCCTCCCACAAGGTACTTCCCACGCTCCCCCTCCATATACCACTGGCCCTTTGAAAGCTTTGTGAAATGCTCAGGCACACCACAACACTACATTGTTTCAACCAGTTTCGCCCCCCATAACATTTCGCGTTGCGGATTCACAGTTTTTCCATAGTTTTCTCAAATTTACCCCACCGCACCCAAGTGTATCTCATGTGGGTGACCCTTGAGTTTTAGCACACTCTTTACCGCTTCTAATTGGGATCGCAGAAAAACCTCCTCACATAATTCCAAACTTCGTGCTTTGAAGCTGACGTGTTTTGATTTTGCTGCGTTGTTTTCGGGAAATTTTGTTTTATTTATTCTGCCAGAATAAAAAGTTAAATTATGAATATCCGAGTGCTATGTGTAAGACATTGTGAATTTAATCGATTCCAACTCAAAGTGTGTTGTGACCGTGTTTTGTCAGATAGGTTGTGTGTCGGTAGTTCTTTTTTCAATTTCTTGTTTATTAGTGCTTCGCCCCGCACCCGGACGAGTTTTTCTGCATTGGATAAGGAACTTGGTGAGGTCGTTTTGAATAATAGAAAAAAAAATACATTAGCTTTATACACGCCAGGATCAAGAATGTCTATTTTTGATTCTGGAAGTGTGGAAATTCTTCACATATTTGATATGTGAAGATTTTCATGCGGGGCTTATTTTATATGACGATGACCTCAGAATGTACGTGTATGAACAGACATTCTTCAAATGGGTCGTTGAATTTTCAATAGAGCCGTCACCTTCAACTTCCAGGGCTAAAATTGTTTGCACATCGTGATAACATATAAATCAACGAAGAAATGCAGACAAGTGTCTTCCATAAAAGCACTGCCGGTCAGTGGAAGATACCACACACACACACACACACACACACACACACACACACACACACACACACACACACACACACACACTCTTCCCCCTTACTATTACACATATTCGTGCAAAGGCAGCAGATTTAGATTTGCCTTTAACGATATTGATGGAGTACTGCGCATCGCTCCCGTTATAGCAATGGACACTAATCGTTGAAGTTTTTTTCTGTGCAATAGCCTCTTTTGTTCTTGGCCACCACACAAGCGAAGCATACGTTAGTTTTGGACAAATTATGGATGTATAAATCCACATTATCATTTTTGGTCTTAAACCCCATTTTCTTCCAAATGTTTTTGAACATATCCAGTTGCCTTGCCGATCACACACTCAAGATGAGCATTCCAGTTCAGTTTGGCATCCAGTATCGCTCGTAGGTATTTCACCTGTTCACTAAGATGGATTTCCAATCCTCCTAAAGGGTGTATTTGATAAAAATGGCACACACATATATACTCATCAAAATTAAACTGATTATCGGATTTTCTTGAAATTTTCAGGGAATGAAGAACTACTAATGAGTTTTGATTTACAACATTTGTTTTATTCAATTTCGTCTCCCATCCCGAATGCCCGCACCTTCCTTTTTCACTCCACCCATCAAATTTTGTACAACCGATTTTCCCAGTGTTTTTGTTGTTTTTACCCAAATTTTCTTCAATTCTAGCTCTGTTTTTATAGTTTTGGGATGTTTGTGAAGTTCCGTTTTCATAATTGCCCAGAATTTTTCAATTGGACGAAGTTCCGGTGAATTTGGTGGGTTCATATCCTTTGGCACAAAATTGACTCCGTTGGCTCGGTACCACTCCAATACGTTTCGAGCGTAGTGGCAGGATGCTAGATCAGGCCTAAACAGAGTTGATCCTTTGTGCTTCTTAATGAATGGCAAGAGACGCTTCTTAAGGCACTCTTCCGTGTAAATCGCACCGTTCATTGTTCCGGAAGTGATGAAGGGAGCACTTATTACACCACATCCGCAAATCGCTTGCCAGATTAGAAACTTCTTTGCAAATTTCGATAGTTTCTTCTTTTCGAACATCCTCCGGAACATCGAACTTCGACTTGGCAACGAAATATTCTTGCCCAGGAAGTTGACGGAAGTCGGCCTTGACGTATGTTTCGTCATCCATCACGATGCAACCGGATTTGGTGAGCAGCTTCGTGTAAAGTTTCCGGGCGCGGGTTTTCGCAGTGATGTTTTGTTTTTCATTCCGGTTTGGGGATTTTTGCACTTTGTAAACATGTAACCCAGCACGCTTCATGGTTTTCTGCACAAAACCGACTGACACCTTAGACTTTTTAGCGACATCTCGAATTGACATGTTTGGACGGTTGTTAAATTGTTGTACGACTTTCCTGGCCATTTTACTGTCCATTGGACCACTTTTACGACCACTCCCTTCCTTCCTTTGGACACTCAGACGCTCCTTGAAGGTTCTTATTACACGAGACACAGTTGTATTTGCAATTCCAAGCCTTTTAGCAATCCACCGGTGGGACGCCCCTGGATTTTGATTGTGAGTGCACAAAATTTTCTCACGGACAATTTCTTGTTTCGACGACATGACTGGAACTACTGAATGTATAACTATGAAACTTGGCAGATGTAAATAATACACTATGGATAAGATCTACTCAAATTTCTAGGTTTTTTACTCATACGATTCAAAAGTTACAGAAGATTTTCTGTGTGCCATTTTTATCGAATACACCCTTTAGCTTAAAAGCTTTTAGATTCAACTTCCTTTTCCTGGTGAAAGGTGCAATTACTACTTTTGAGGGATTTATGCCAAGGCCATCCTGAGTACACCAAGACTGGGTAAATTTTAGGGCCCATTGCATTCTCTCAGAAATGGTATTGTGCAACTTCCCTCTCACTATGATGACTGAACCACTATTAATAAGCTTATGACGTTTGCAAAAATGCAAGCAATTGAAATATTAAATGCCATATCAGATTCAAGAATAACTCAACTGTGCAAAATTGTTCACACGCTAGATTGGATCAACTTGTTCAACTAAAAAAAACCTAACAAGTAGTAATCAATGGTTCGAAAACTCAACTCAACATCGTAAAAAAGAATGAAACTGTAATTGATTTCCCGACACAAGCTATGCGAATGATGACAACCAAAACAACAATAAAGCGTTCGACATTGCCTCGAGCTTCTCTGCTTCCGACATTGTAAAATAGTCAACGCCATGTTTTTCAGCTGTACAGCCAATTAGCTTCGTGTTTTTGTTTTATAGTGCTTCTCATTAGAGGTAGAGGACGTAGTTAGCATCTGCAAAATTGCAACTTTCTTGTAAATACAATGTAAATAAACCGTAGAAACCTGTTCTGATCGGTAACGCTAAACTAAAAATATAAATCATTCTCGTACAAAATCCTTCAGAAATCATCTCTTTTCATTAAATACTTATCAATCGCAACACCATCCTCGTGTTTTGAAGAGTTAGTTTCATTTAATTTTAAATCTCTCCACCCTCATAAAATGCATATTTTCACAACCGGCGAAAGCGACCTGTCACTACCAATCACCATTGTTCCTGAAAAATCAACTCCTCATCTACCGTTCAACATTCCTAACTTTCACGCTGCATCCCTTACAAATTCACTAGTGTCCTCGTAGTGTTCACCGCTCACAACTCTCTTCTCAGCTTCATTATTATTATTTATTTTTTGTTTCCGTCACTCATACTGCGTCCCGTTCGGACTCACCAACTACCAATATCTCACCCCGTAGTTTATTATCATTTCA